>LS589398.1:731598-760249 GCA_900490775.1 Pristionchus maxplancki
AACAACAACAACAACAACAACAACAACAACAACAACAACAAAAACAACAACAACAACAACAACAACAACAACAACAACAACAACAACAACAACAACAACAACAACAACAACAACAACAACAACAACAACAACAACAACAACAACAACAACAACAACAACAACAACCTGCAGCATGGCCCCGCTGAGCGGCATGAACACACAGTCGTGCAGCACCCAGAACTTGAGCAGCTCGCCGTCCCAGCCCTCTCGGACTGCTCGAGCTCGCTCCAGGAGGATCCGGGGATTGGCTATAACGAACTCTGTCAAATTGATGCATCTGAACAAAGTGATCTGAGATCTGAACAAAGTGATAGAAATGATAAAACACGAGCAAGATCCGGGGATTGGCTGAATGATGAATTGCTCGACGATTACGAAGAATGTGGTGATTGATATGATTGTAATTTAAAAAGCGAAAAAATAGATTTACATTCCGAGCTCCTTCCCAGCTCGAAGAGATGGCCGAATACCGGCATGCCGTCATCACCAGGGATCGATGCGGCTAGACGCTTCTTGTGCCTAAAATCATGCAAATAAACAAATTAAACGTGATTATTTAGGCACAAGGATGTGCCAACAACATGAACTGAATCAGCACTTACTGCAGGCTCTTCCATTTCTTCACCAGCGGTCCACCATAGAACACCAGAAAGATGCCGAGCAGAGCAAGGAGGTAGATCATTCCTTAGAGCTCAATTGAGACAGCAAGTGGGCGGTATTTCTACCCTTCTTCCTGATGTTCTTTTGCTCACCCCACGTTAGTCTCCTCTGCAAAGCGGTCAACACGGTAGAGTACGAGTGGAAGAGGAAAAGTGACTCAACGAGCACGACTCTCTCCATTTCGCATACTCTCTCGCTTTTCTGACTAACAAGAGAGCATGTGAAATGGAGAGTCGAGACCATTACACGACTCATCGATTGCTAGACGCCAGAGAAAGGAGGGAGCGGGAAAATGAGTAGACGCCAGAGAAAGAGTGCAATGGTGTGCGCGGAGACACATTGTGTAGGGTTTGAGCACAGGTCGAGATCTTTCAAATTTGATGAGAGAACGAGTGCTCATTCCTCGCTCAAACTCTTGGATATCGGACTGAGTTCAACCTCTTCTGTGACTCAATTCTCACCTCATTCCCTCGTCTGTCAACATCTTCTGATATTGTCACACGAGTCCACATGTTTTCCTGGTCGTATGCGTAATATGCATCCTTATCTTCCAGGCTATACACAAGCGCTGACCTCATACCATGAAATCAGCACTTAGTCTTTAGCATTCCAATCTGCTCCTTTTTTTAAAGCTGAGTCAAGAATACTTGTTTTCCTGATCGCATGCGTAATTCCGACGCTTATCTTCCAGGCTACACACAGGGCTGAACATTTTCCCAAACCATGATGCTTAGCCTCGCATTCCTATTTCCTGTGATCCTGAGTCAGCGCTCATCTCCTGATATTATCACACGAGACCGTGTGTTTTACTACTCTTACAGGCTACACACAAGCGTTGAACCAAATGACGAACTGAAAGTATTTTGAATCGCGAAAAATCTGTGCTTAGCCGCTTTCATTCTTGCCTTGCACCTGACTGATTGAACAATAGTCTGATGTCACAAAATTTTATCGTACGATGTGATTCATGTGACAATAAAGTGGACCAGCATCATTTCTCAAAATAATGCTAATAAATGAAGTGAAAAATGAACTAAAAAGGATTCTTGATCCTCAAGCCCTCTCCACCAACTTGACGAAGAGAACACCGTCCTTAGGGCCGTGAAGGACGTTGGCGGAGACGGTGCGGAGTTCGGCCTGAAAAATACCGAGGAATGATCTCGCTCTCTCATTTTTGCATGCTCTCTCGCTTCCCTGATCGATGAGACAGCATTGCGAAATGAGAGAGTCAGACGATTGCTCAAAATACCATTTGGAGCTCTAGAATGTGATAAAATGGCTGAAACTCACATGCGCCGGGTCGATCTTCACCTCGAATCGTCGAACAACCTCAGCAAGAACTGTCTTGAATTCCATCTCGGCGAAGCGTGCGCCGACCTAAAATTAGTATTAGAAACTCCGAGGAACGGTCTGACTCTCTCACTTGCCCATGCTCTCTAGCTTCTCTAACCGACGAGAGAGCATGGCGAACTGAGAGAGCCAGACCTCGAAACTCTTGAATTTGATCTATTTTCTGCCCAGAATGTTGTCACTTACGCAATTGCGAGGTCCAATGCCGAAGGGCAGAAAGGTGGGCGACCAGGAGGGCCGAGAGGCGAGGAATCTGGAGTAATTTGTTGTTGTTGTTGCTGTTGTTGTTGTTGTTGTCGTTGTCATCTCACCTCTCCGGCACAAGCTCTCTCATTGCACTTCTTCCCCGCACAGTACCAGCATTTACGAGTAGCGTGCTCGTAATTATTATGAGCTTCGCATTAGGTATCAGCCTTTCCAATGCAAAAGCCTCTCACGTCTCCTTTGATCTCACCTCTCCGGCACGAATTCCCTCGGCCGGTCGTAGTGCTCCTCGGCCCACATCACTGCGTGCACTGGGCAGACGACGCTGACGCCGACGGGCACGCGGATGCCGTCGCCGATGATGGTCTCCCTGCAAGAATGTGGAATCTAGGGACTAAATGACTCTCTTCATTCTGCACGCTCTCTCGCCTCTCCGACCGGTGGGAGAGCACGCGAAATGAAGAGACGATTTCTTGCGAAGCCTTCCCTAATGGTCAATACGATATTTATCCGAGTCGCTTTCTGGGCGCTGATCAAGATGGGGTGTCAGAGGGTCAGAGTGTCTTCCTGCCAGAGTATGGAAACATGGAGACTGTAATTCTATCAAATGGCGCCGATATGCAGGCGAATCGTTCCTCCGATAATGGTTTCTCTTCTTATTATTCATGGACGACTCAGAACCGGGTGCTTTTTATTTCCTTGAGTATTAATTCCGCAAATTTTCCGCAAACTGTGATCCGCAAATGCATGTAAATTACGACGGGCACACTGACTCTCTGAATATTAATGGCACTGTAGACAACTGTTGAACACTTGGGAAGGATATAGGATTTTTCGCTCAGCTGATACCATCTCCAATTGCACAATCTACGCAAATCGGAGAAATATATGCCTCGTGAAACTCACTTGATGCACCTTCTTCGTGAAGGTGAATAAAGTTACACAATATATTTAGGATTTCCCCTTTGCAGTTGTATTTCGTTAATTTGGTAAGCTAAGACATATTGGCCATTAAACTCACTTGATGCACCTCCTGCCAGTGAATGTGAGCGAGGGCGGGTAGCGACGGAGCGTCTCGCAGAAGATCGCGTGCTGGAATATTACCATAACCAAAATACTACCGTAATCTCGGGGCTACAGTAACCCGGAGGGAACTACCGTAATCCTCAGAGCTACCGTATCCCGAGACGCATTTACCCTGAGGATATTATAGTAATCTCAGAGCTACTGTAACTTAGCAGCTTCAAAGCTAGATACAGTACCTTGAGTGCTACAGTAATCTCAGACCTGTGGTAAAGACAGGAAGATGCATAACCAACCAAATACGGCATCTTCATCACTCGCTCGTAGTCGATTGGCTCATCCTTGCCGAAGGTTGAGTGAATCTCATCGAGGAGCGAGGATTGGACCTGATGATTTCTCTTTCAACCTGCAGTATGCGAATCGAGAGAATCTTGATGTTCAGCAGTAGTAATGACAAGCACGTATCTACCTCTCTCGTCTCGAATGATCTCTCGCCGATCAGAGAGCCGAGAGTGCAGACGAAATAAGGAACGACGACTGCCGATTTGTCACCACTAATCAACAGTAATGAGATTGGAAATAAAGCCTTTATTATAAAGGAGCTTGTGTCCAACGTTGCATACCTCCTGATTCTTCGCCAGGCAATAAGTAGCAAATGCCAACGTCGTCGACGTCGTCTCATATCCGGCGATGAAGAAGGCCCACGCATTGGAGACGATCACGTCGTGGTTGAGGGGAGGTTGCTGATAATATTGACGATTTGACTCTCCACCACCATGCTATTTTGACCTTATCGGCGACCGAGCACTATCTAGGGATAGATTCAGAAAATTCATACTATGGCAGAAAACATCGTGGAGTCAGCGAGTGGGATTACCTGATTCTCTACCCGCTTCTCGTTCTCGGCCAGCATCAGGTCGATCAGGTCGGGCAGGGGAGGCATCTAAACTGTGATTCGTAGCTACCAGTTCAGGGAATGTTTTGGAAACGTATTATCGGCATCAATTTATAATAAGACAATTGTTCGCGTTGATGGAACTATGAAGGATATGTTTCAAGAGGGTTTCATATTTTGCAATCGACGAAATGCTGCGATCTTCGAGTTAATTTTTCGCTAAAATAATTTGAGGTGATAATTCGATGCGGATCAACTCACGAATCCCTTCGCTCTCTGGATCGTCCGCTCGTGGACGATTTCGGACAATTGGCTGAGCAGAATCCTTTCTTCTTTGCCGAACACGGTGAAGCGACGGAGGTACTTGAAGATGGGGAAGAACACTGAAATTTATTTGTTTCAATGATGTTATTCCAATTGACTATGAGTTATGTTTCAAAGCTCAATCAAGTCTCAAATAATTTATTGAGAGACGATTCCGAGCACACAGATGACGAAAACAAAAACTCACGAGCGAGTCGATAGACGAGCGATCTGCTGTAGGTGATGTTGGCGAGGAAATTGCGCGCGCGTTGGTAGCACTCGGTTGAGCGATCCTGCAAATAGGGAACGAGTAAATAACCTGCAAACAAGTCAGTGCAAATTGATCAATTGTAAAATTCAGAGGAATCACTATGTTATTCTGGAAAGTGTCTCGATCTCATCTTACTCTGATGCAGCTAATATCTTGTCCAAGCGCGCACCTGGCGATCATGTCCATTGTGAAGGCTTGGTATTCACTGTAATTGGCATTATATCTCTCAAATCGAACGCGAAATTTGTTTTTACCTACCCATAAATGTCCATGCAGCCCTCATTCTCCTTAGATTTCGTCTTGAGCACATCGATTAGATTGGTCAATTTGTCATCGAAGAGGGCGTGCATCTGAGTAATTCTCGAAACTACAAAATAAAATAAAATCAAACCTTTCTCATCTTCCCGGACGTAAAAATGGCCGTGATTGACGAGCGCATCTCCTTCCAGCCGACTCCTTAATTTTAGTATTTTCGAAATTAATTAAATTATTTTCGAGATTAATTTTATTATTTTCGAGATTAATAAATCAACAAACCGGTAGTGCCGCGATGGTCGACCTGCAGCAGTCCGTCGAGCATCGGATACACCATGTTGATGGCGATTTTCTGCATTATTATTATTATTATTATTAGTATTATTATTTTTGGATGATGAGGAACGTGCACTATCACTGCAATGAGAATCCCAAATTTCATTACTATGTGAAACATAATCAAACTGCAAAAAATGAAACCTTCCGAGCGACGAAATTGCCAAACTGCGAGATGAACACTTCCTTGATGATCTCGGGGTCGGTGGTGACGATTTCCAGGTAGGACCCGAAGTAGAATCTGGGACAATAAGGTTGTTTTTGTTATTCTTGTTAATGTTATTGTTTTCAAAATCCGTAATCAAGCAATACTTTTTAATTTACCCGAACGTCTTCCCGAATCGTTTCACCAAATTGGGATAGATGTCAGGCGTGGCCTCGATGCCTTTCTGAAACATTTTTTATACTTATTTTAATTATTAAAATAAATACCTTTCGCATAACATCGAAGAAGTGTCCGAAGTTGCCGAAGAAGAAGTTCGGTTTCGGGCCGTCGAGTCCGAGTTTATCTCTCAGTTGGAAATTGCGCCATCTTTGACTATAAATTACATGTAGGACTCCACATGTAGGACATGTAGGACTGGAAGTACAGTACCCCAACCTACAGTACGCCAATTCAGTACACCGAAAACTTACAGTATCTCATACAGTATCCACGACGCGACTCCCACCACGATCGCTGCGGCCAAGGCCATCTCTTACTGTGCTAACCGCTTCATTGGGCGCATTATATGCGCAACCTGTGCTCCCCCCGCGGAAAAATGGTGTACTTTAGAGGAATCGATTCTAACGTTCTCTGGTTTCTCTACCCGTCGAGAGTTGGTTTACGTCGTTATCTCAAATGGGCGTGTACCGTTCCTGACGCTCTTCATTCAACGTGATCGGTGCATTTCTCGGTGAGCGAGGTAGTGATGGTATTCATGAGATCGACGTCTATTTCGATTCTCTAACTAGCGGTTTCGCACTAATGGTGATAAATTTCTCTAAAGAGGGGAAAGTGACCTAGTTTATCACCTCTCTCTCTCTCTCTCTCTCTCTCTCTCTCTCTCTCTCACTCTCGCTCTGCAAAAGTTTGTGCTAGCTATCTATCACCAAACCAATGAATGAGGGGTCGAAGAGATCAAGGGCTGTACCTCTATTTTAACCGAGTAAAAATGATGAAACTCTGCATTTTGGCTAAGAATAAGTGCCAAAAATCTGTTATTTCGCTTCCAAACAATCCTCAAGCGTGAATCACGGCTTAGTTATCTCAAAAAGTGCATGTATCTGTCCTTATCACTCCCCTATCTGTACGAAATTCCACGCATTTCTCGGGAGTCCTCAGGACTTTAAAAGGGTGAGCGATCAAGATTAAGTCAGTCCATCACAATGTTTGGTCTTCAGATAGTATTTGCTGCTGCAATTCTATTGGCTACTACTGCAGCTGCTGCAAGGACTGAAGAATTTCTCTTCGGACCGGAGTGAGGCAATTTTTCGCTCTTTTTGCATTACTAAATCACTAGATTCTCAATATTTTAGATGCGGTCGCACCCCGATTCCTCCTTCCCTGCTCACCTCAGCAGCCATAGTTGGAGGCTCGCCGGCCACGCCCTACTCGTGGCCGTGGCAGACCGTGGTGTGCAGGAATGGTAAGAATTCAAATAAGAGAAAAAAGTTTTCGGGGCCTTTCGGCTCATCACGATGCTCTAGAACTTATCAGTAATCGAGAAGTGATTGTGATTTTTATTTCAGAGTGGTGGGGCCTCTTCTGCACGTTCCAATGCTCAGCGACGATAATCGGCAAGCAGTGGGTGCTCACGGCGGGTAATTTTTATGATTTTTTTACACTCACCAAAAAGGAAAAATCAAAAACTTCATTGCACTTGTTCTCTTACTCGCATCGTGAAACGTAACTGAACATGATTTACGAATTATGATGAAACTGGTGCAAATAATCGAGTTTTCCAGCAGAATGCGTGGACGAGAACACGCAGAACTGGAGCGTGCGCACGGGCGTGTACGATGAGGGTACGAAGTGAGTGTTCTCGGGGATTTCTGAGGATTCTGGTGCTACATCGTCATAAAAATTGAAATGCAAAAAAATGCATGTGAGCTAGCGTCCGTTCATTTGAGTCAATAAGCCTTCGTTCACATGCCACTGATTGGACTTGTCCGTTTTCTAATAACTGAGAAGCACCTCACAAGTCCACTGAAGCATGAATAGATCATTTCAGGGAGGGCTCCGAGCAGAAACCGAAGATCCGCAAGGTCCACATCCACAAGGACTTTGACCGCAAGACCAAGAGGAACAACATAGCGCTGATTCAGGTTACTTTTCTTTTATCAGCTCTCTTTTACGGTCGGTAAGAGGGGCAGGTCTAAAAAGGCTTCGAGCTCGTTGATCGTTCCTTTTTTTGTGCTGGAGAGAAGTGCAAACCGTGATAGCAGAGAGCGAAAGAGAAAGTGCGCTAAATCAAAAGTACACTTCGTAGCTGCAACTTGCACAGTGGCCTTGAGGTTTCGACACAAAGTTATTTTCGAAATTGTTTTTTTTATTTCGAAATTATTTTTTTTCAGCTCGAAAAGGACCTCACCCTGGACAGCTTCACGCAGCCCGTGTGCCTGCCTGTGAACGACAAGGGCATCACGTCTAACTCGACCGGGTGGATTTCCGGATGGGGATTCCAGAACCGTAAGTTAGTTTACGGTTCTCATTCAAGCTCGATGGAGCCTTCACAATCGAGATGGGGATTCCAGAACCGTAAGTTATTTTACGGTTCTCGTTTCATATCCGGAGTATTTACAATTTTGCAGGCTTCGGCTCGATCCAGAAGGCGCTGCAGCAGGTTTGTTCATTATTTTCCACTGAGTCTCTTTATTATTTTTAATAATAATTAAATAAATGACAGGCCGAAATCGTCTTCGATGAACCGGAGACGTGCGGGCGCACCTGGGGCAGGGAGATGTACGATGTGGGTTCACCTCTCATTTTGACAAAATAAAACGGTCAACCTCACTTTCTGCGCCCCGTTCCTTCAAAATATTCCATTGCAGAGCGAGCTGTGCGCGGGCGAGACGGGCGCACTGCCGTGCACGGTGAGTTTCAATTGTCCTTCATAATTAATTCGAACTTACAAATCCGATGATTCCTTGAAATGAAAAAAAAAATTGAAATGAAAAAGCGCACAATCATCAAGGATGCTGCGGTCTATTGTGCAATATTGTTCGTTTCAACAAAGAAGTTGTATGTAAAAATAAATAATTCAGTCCGACCTCGGCGACCCTCTAGTATCACTGGCCTCCTCCTCTGGTAGATGGTTCGCGCACGGCGCAGTGTCGATAACGGACGAGAAGTGCAAATTGCCTGGTAAATAATAATTTAGTTTTTCACTTTGTCAGTAAACTGCCTGGTAGGCCTGGTACGTTCATTGGAAGCGAAAAATACGAGGGGTTATTGCTACCCAGCCCAAGAAACAAGAAAGGAAGTGCGTGAAAATAGGAACGATCAGTGTCGATGACGGACGATTAGTTATCAGGCACCGACGTTACCTGAGTGACTCTGGATTTGAATGAATAGTTCAGATATCTATAGGTTATGTCCACCACATGTTTTTACAATTCGGAGCTAGGCAGTACAGACATGTTTCACTTTCGATTCAATATGGGGAATATTTGGAATGTTTGATGATTTATCGCTTTCTGCTCCAAAAACTTTAAATTTTATTAATTGTAGGAATCTTCTCGAAGCTCTCGCACTACTGCAACTGGATCGCATCCACAACTGGACACGCTGTGCGATGCACGGACAAGAAATGATCTTTGATCTTTGATTACCCTGAAGTCTTTCATTCTTTCACATACTTCAATTATTCATCATCCTTGTATAAACTTATTCTAACTGAGTTTCGACCTCGATAAACCGCAAACCACCCGCCTCGCCTCTCCATCCCCTTCCTATGATTGAGTACGCCCTATGTTTCTCGCTTTCGAGCATCGCTCTCTCCATTTCACACGCTCTCTCGCGCGGTCTGACTGGTGAGACAGCGTTTAAATGGACGAGCGGCGCCGTATTTTCGAACATGCAACAATTCCCCGGGGACCATTTGTTGCCGGCATTCTTCCTTCTCTCTTCGAGTGATGAGTTGACGCAAAAAGAGGGGTGAGAGAAGGGTGGGGTTCGCTTGCCTTTCTCGGCTTCATTCACAATTTTGCACGTCATTCTTGAAATTCATTATAGTATTTTTCTGGGGCTGTATCATTTTAGAACTCTTGTTATTTGGATCTCAGTAATTGTTTTACAACATTATATTTTTGACCCCTGTAGAGTTGCTTTGTCATTTTCGAAATAATGCACTTCTCAACGATCCACGACGTTCTCAAAGACATCGACTTCAAGTTCTCTCTCTGCTTCGTGAAGAGGAACAAACTTGTCAATGCCAAGGTATCCATCTTTTCTATTTCAAGATGGATATTGAAGCTGTATTGGATAAGTGAGTTGTGTAATGATTTTCAATCATTCGTGAAACTCACTGAAAACACCCTCACAATCCAACTCAAAGGCTCTAATGTCTCCAATTTGCATGGTCTGATTAAGAAAGGCGAGGGAGCATGTGAAATGAAGAGAGTCAGACCACAAATCAGTTTCATTTCAGTCCCTCTCCATGCTCCTCATCATCATTCTCACCGTCGGATCTTCTCATGAGATGATCACGAAATTCGCCGTCTGGGCCGATCGCCCGAGGGGAAGAGTGTTCACGATGGACCATCAGGGAGTGAGGGAGGTAAGGCGAATTTCCAGCCTTCACTAGGGTAGGAGAATGTAGAAAATCTCATCATTCTGCGCATTCTCATGTTGGAATGGTGATAATTGGTCGAGATGGCCGAAATGGTGTAGGCTAATAGGCTGAGGGAAAAAATGTTCACGATGGACCATCAGGGAGTGAGGGAGGTGAGAAATTGATGATTCTATTGACCTCGAAGTTGCCAAACGAATAGGTTATTTACAGTTGTTCAAAGGGTATTTATTCTCAGAAACATATTCTTCTCTCGCTTTTGAATTATGGGTCACAAATGAACTCGATCCAGCGCACCTCGCCCTTCTCCTGGCTCCTCTTCCCTCTCGTTTTGCGTTACTATTAGTCAATAGATGGCGGGATTAGAGGGAACTGATAGTCAAATTCCAAAATGGTTGAGGATTGATAAATAATAATCACTCATTGTCAGCGCCCCTCACCCTCAACCTGGCTGCTCCTCCTCCCGCTCCTCCTCGGCAGTCTCCTCGCTGCTGCAGGAATTATAGCCAAGAGGGGCGAGCTGCTGGTGCCGCTGGCCGTGATGATGGTTTGATCTTTGATCTTTGATCTTTAATCTCTGACCGATTCTTTAGTTGCTCTACACGCCTCTCCTCTTTCACTCACTCTTCATCACCCAACAACTGCGTGTAAGCACGTTTCGAATGTGCTTTCGTGATACTGGCATAGCAGTGTCCTCCCGCGAGCCCAGTCTCGAAGTCGGGATGTACCTGTACCTTTACCTTTCAGACTCTCGACCCTCGCCTGCTCATCTTTTTCACAATTGGGAGTCTCATACTCATTCTCCACTGCGTTTTCATCCTTCTCGCGGCGAAAAACGAGATCGACCGGGAAGTCGACGAGGTATTCTCGATCGGAAAGGCAATGGAGTTTTCCGAGACCGAAGTCGGGTTTATCCGGCATTATTCATGATAAACAAGTACCTTTGTTGCCATTATAGTTTATCATGCATTGAAAACGCAACGTCGCAACGGGATAACAGAGGTGAAGGTAGGGTGGGGGCGGGGTTATAGGCGAAAGACTATGTGGTGAGGAGCTAGCTTATCTTTGTCGTCTTTATTGTGATCAAAAAAGGTCTACAAACAATTAAATCAAGCCAGTGCTAATTTCTTCTTCTCTTCGATTGAATGATTGCGAAAATCTCGCTGCTTCTTTTCCGCATCATTTTCTACGTTTTTGATGAACTTGTTGCAAACAGTTCGCATCTCGGTAGGTAGACTAGCCGAAAACATCATCACTTGTTTCGACTGAGGAGTAAACTTGAAGATCTTTTGGACGGCAACATGCGCATCTGGAGAAAAATACATTTCTCATTGAAGCGACACTTTTTTTTTCTCACCCTGATCCTTGAGCATTCGATCACATTCATCTAGTACCAGAACCTTGAGTTCACTGAGTTTGAGAGCTCCAGACTTTACTAATGCTAAAATTCGTCCAGGAGTTCCGATGACAATATTGGGACATTTATTCATTAGAACGCCTCTATTCTTCTTGGTCCTTGCATCACCACTGAAGACTGCTACCTAAACGAACGATTTCATTTTACAAGTATTTTTTTTTAAATCTACTCACCTCGACTTCTGGCATATGCGCAGAAATTTTTGCGTACATGTCGCTTATTTGAGTTGCCTTTTCGCGAGTGTGGCACAGGATTAGAGTGGAAACATTTCGTTCAATAGGTTCAAGTTGCTGGAGAGAAGCGACGATGTAGAGTGTGGTCTTTCCGTGTCCCGAAGGTGCTTGGCAATTAATATCCATTCCTCGGAGAGCTTGGGGAATCAGCTCGTGTTGGACTGAAATTATGTCCCTTTTTATCAATATTTTTATTTATTAACTAACCTTTCGAAGGATGTTTAATGCCGCATTCAGTAAGCCCTTTTAGAAGTTCTTCATTCAAACAAAAACTTGAGAATCCATTGCTGTGGGAGGGATGAAATTTGTGCTAAAAAATACTTTTTTAAATATAGAAAAGATGTCCAAAAAACCCACTTACCTCGAGATTTGCGACTGGCGACGGAAAAGAAGACGGGATTCGAAAACTACCGGCGTAAACAAACTTAGCCCGTTCTCTTTAAACATGATTATCGTTGAAAACGTTCATTTACATATGACAGAAACTCACATGAGAGGTGCTCGCTCTTCCCAAGAATCAGATTCCGGGTCGTACATTTCGATAGATGTGAGTGTTTTAGCTCCTATGGTTTCGTACCCACCAATAGCAAATAATTTTCCGCACGAGGCTTTGAGATCGTGACAAAACCTAAAAAAATTTACATTCTTTCAAAAACACATAGTTAACATATTACTGCAGTACCTCTTATGTTTCATACTACTGAGCACTATCCAAGTATCGGTTGCCGGATCATATCGTTCCATAACACTCATTCCAGAATAATCGTATCTGAACGGGATATAGCATGAAAGTAACAAGTTTTTTTTAATTCGAAAATCTTTCATTCAATTGTATAATTGTACCCTCCAGCCACATAGATGTATCCATCGAGAGCGGCTGCGGCCGCGACAGTTCTTACAAAATGCATCGGTCGGATTGAGTGCCAGCTGCAAAATGAGTGGAATTCAAATTAAGACCAGGTTGTTGACTCACTTTCCCGTCTCAGGTGAGTAATACTGGCAGCTAGCTAGTCTCGTAGCATTAACACTTTCGCCTCCAAGTACTGAAAGAACCATGTTTTCATAAAAAAATGGGAAATAGTTATGTGTTACAACATGTAATGTTGGACCTACCGTAGAATTTTCCGTCGAGTACACAACTGGACGGGTTGGCCACCGCCTTAGACATAGGCGGCAGGGATGACCACTCTGAATAGTTGCAAATAATCGTAGTTCTAAGAATGGTGCATTCAAGAAAGCACATTTTTTGTTCGTTCGAATTTTTTGTAGTAGATAAGCTACCTAATTCAAATTGGTTCATGAAATACCGTTCGTAGATGGGTTGTATTTTTCCGCCGATGCCAGATAGTTCGGGTAGTTGAACCCTCCAGCGACGTAGCTATAATATAACTACCATGGAAAAATGAAACTTTCGGCTCAAAATTGCATTATTTACCGATATTTTCTACCCGATCCTTCAAACGAATATTTTTTAAACTTTAATTTCTCACATTTGTCTGTTAATTACGCCGATAGTCATGTGGGTTCTCTTCGTCGTCATTGTTGGCATCTGTGGTACAAAGAAAATTATGATTTTGGAACATTTCAGTCACTACCAATTTCGCAAATACACTTTGCTATCAATAGAAATGTTTTTGAATATATATACCTCATTCAACGTGTTCGTCTTGGTGTTGAGGACTGTCTTGTATCTAGTGTTGCCGGGAAAAAATATCTGAAACCGCTGTGTTTTCGTCTGATGATTTATCGGTAATTGCTAATTAGAAGTACCTTATCATCGACCACGGCGACTCCATGCCCAGCGCGAATCAGTGGAATCTCGTAGGCTGAATTTTCAAATTCTTGACCATATATTTCACATGGCTCACCTGTCCACGCGTCGGAGATTGGGTCGTAGACTTGCATATTGTTAAATTTCGAACCTTTCGTGAAACCTGTAAAATAACATGTTCATAATATTTTAATCAAATTAGCACATGCAATAGCTTGGGGGCGATTTGCAATCGGAGAAAAACTATGGAAGTTATATCTTATTCACTCCTAACTTACCAATAGTAAATATAAGTTGATGGGCATCATCGCATACTCTTTCGGTCTTCTTGAGTGAATTGGGTTGCTTTGCCTTGTCCTGCGGAAAGAAAATTTCTCGTAATATTTTTCGCCAGTAAGACACTTGATAATGAAGTTCATTCTTTGTTAGCTTTGTTAGACTTACCTTCGCTTCGTTTACGAGTTCCATACAAATGGGATCGTCTGAAACCCATTTCCGCTTTGCCATTTCATTAATGAATGATTCACCATGTCGAGTGCAACGGACGTACTTCAATAACCTGAACATGATTTTAAAATCAACCCGCTGTCGACGAGGTCGTTGACCAAAAAACCCTGACCTTGATGCATGAATTTTTCTGTCGCTGCCGTGTTTTATCCAGCTACTAATAGCAAAGAAAACCTGCAAGTATGAATGAAAATAGAGAAGTTATCGCATTCTGTGTACCTGTCTTTCATTATCGATATTGATCGAATCTCTACAAAGAATGGACCCGAGATCATCGAATGACAACTCGAGATACTCCGGAGTTTGTGAGATACAGACAAAGTTTTTCTAGGAAGTCAATTTTTTCTCAAATTATTGCTGAAAGTGCTCACATCAATGAATGTCAAGATAAAATCATCAATCTTGCGGTAGGCAATGGAGCGACAGAATGTGAGAATTGATAGCGCGTTTTCGACCATCAATCGTCTCCTAATAAATCGCCCGCATTCGTCGATGACCAATTCCTATAAAAAAGCAATTAATTGATAATTTCGGGTTTTTTTTAACGTACCATGTTGAAGTATAGTGCACCCATCAATAAAGATTGAAAGTTTGCCACAGAAATGGTCAAACGGCCAGTGTAGGCATAGTTCAGCAGTGTTTCAACGGTGGTAATGTCGAATGCTGTAAAACAATCGAGACTTCTGTGAAAAAATATTGCACGCACCACAGAGTTCCAAAGACAGCTTAACTTCTCCATCTTTAGACTCTTTCATATTGGAAGCAAAGAGCGCTCGGAAGAATGGGATTCGCTCGACTAGAACAGCCTGCAGTGGGTGTGATAAAATAACACGCGTCTTCTGAGAGATTGCAGGAAAACGGCTATCCCGCGGACTAGGAGCCCCAAGTTTGAGCAATTTCCATGATTTTCTTATGGTGGAGTACTGTGGATGAAAGAAAAACTTTGACGTCGGCCATTTGTCCCAAAACCGGCATTTAGGTATTTTCCGGTTCTGGACCCGGCCCTACCATATCTCAGCTCCCAGATGAGCTATAAGGTCGTACATAGGCTTAAAAAATCCGGAAAAATATTCTGAACAACTTTACTGTTGACGTGAAGACGATTGGACAAATTTTTCAATTCGAAAATGTTGAAAAACTGATATTAAAATCGAAAAAATATTTTTCCTGGATCGGGGACCCCCCCATTTCACCAATATTTTATTTCATATTTAGAATGCCCATACTTTGGTTAGTTCAGAAAAAAATTGACCAGAGGGTTATAGGGGAGGTGGAAGCTTTCCGGAGCCAAAAACGACCACCAACCACCTATTTTTCAGAACCGAAAATTGAAAATTTTCAATTAAACCGCATATGAGCATATGCATATGAGCGTTATGACTCCGAAACCTTCATAAAATATCTTTTTCGCCCTAAGTCAAGTATTCTGAACATTTTTTGGAACCTTTACTTCGATTTTTAAAATTTTCGAAAAAATCGATTTTTCGAAATTCCAAATTTTTTAAAATTGTTTAAATTAGGTCAAATCTTAATGGAACAGTGAAAATATGTGAATACGGTGATAATCTGACCAAAATACTTCGAAACTCCGAAAAAATAGTTTTGCGAGAAATTCCGAAAATTGAAGTCCGGTCATAGATTGCCTTTCTTCCAGAGTTGCCCAATACCCCGGAAAGCAGTTTATCTTGCTGAATTCCGAATTAGTTTGGATTCTCGAGACGAAAATTGGGTGCTTATATGATTTTGTTGTTGGAAATTTGATCACAGACGCACGCTTCATACACGACATTTTAGATGGAATGTATCAGATGGAGTACGAAAATTTCCCTTGTGCTGCATTATTTTCGTCTTGAGAATCCAAACTAATTCGGAATTCAGCAAGATAAACTGTTTTCCGGGGTATTGGGCAACTCTGGAAGAAAGGCAATCTATGACCGGACTTCAATTTTCGGAATTTCTCGCAAAACTATTTTTTCGGAGAGCTTCGAAGTATTTTGGTCAGATTATCACCGTATTCACATATTTTCACTGTTCCATTAAGATTTGACCTAATTCAAACAATTTTAAAAATTTTGGAATTTCGAAAAATCGATTTTTCAAAAATTTTAAAAATCGAAGTAAAGGTTCCAAAAAGTGTTCAGAATACTTGATTTAGGGCGAAAAAGATATTTTATGAAGGTTTCGGAGTCATAACGCTCATATGCAACGGTTTAATTGAAAATTTTCAATTTTCGGTTCTGAAAAATAGGTGGTTGGTGGTCGTTTTTGGCTCCGGAATGCTTCCACCTCCCCTATAACCCTCTGGTCAATTTTTTTCTGAACTAAACATATGGCCGACGTCAAAGTTTTTCTATCATCCACAGTACTCCACCATAAAAAAATCATGGAAATTGCTCAAACTTGGGGCTCCTAGTTCCGCAGGGTCATGCAATCTCTCAGAAGACGCGTGATAAGAAACTAGCAGGTAATTTCACTGCTTTTTCTTACCTTGTGCGCTCGAATAATCTTCTCACCAAGAATGACAGTCACATCACACTTCGATTCGATAGAACGTTGAACAGCGAGTTCGGTGTAACCCTTCAAGTATCAATTAGACTTTTATTCTTGATTTTAATCTAATTTTTAAGACCAACCTTGGGAATGGCGTGCATTATCTTGATGCTTTCCGGTTCATTATTTCTGAGAGGAATACTCACTCCTGAAATGGAAGCATGTGGAATTTCCGCGAATTTCCAACGAATAGTCTCACCACAGATCTTGAAGGAAGGGCTAGTTGCATCCATGATTGGTTCGATCGAAGAAGATGAGAATGGGATGATCACTAATTTTCTAATGACAGAAATGTGATGCTCGTTTGCTCCCAACTACTGGAAGCATCCAATTTCTTCACCGTCCCCTATGGCATGGATTCAATAGTGCTCATGGGTGCCTCTGGGCACTTCTCAGTCAGAATATTACTCCACAGAATTGACTTTAAAAGTGTGTGTCACGTGATTGATGATGACTATGAATCATTTATCAGACTTGCAATGTATGTTTACATTCGATGATTTGAGAAAAATGTGTTTGATTACATCAACAGCTCGATAAAGTATATAAACTTTTCCGAATCGTATTCCCAAACGAATCCATTTATCGCACCCACTATTCCCTGCGATTTCTCACGTATTTCTCCAACGTGAATGTCTCTCGAGTGTGGAGATGCGAAAAGGCACTCGTAAACATGACCATGATTGCTGCAGAATCAGTATTTTTCTCACAGGCCACAAATGTTGGTGAAGATCTACCACTCACTTTGGTGTTTGCAAACGTACATTCGAGCATTGCTCAAGGAAGCAATTACCCAATTACTCCCGATAACTCGAACTGACTAAGCGATTTCCCACCCGTAGCATTCAATGCTTCACTGCTCTGGCGACTTTTCGCCAGCAATTTATTCCCGCGAAATGAGCGCATGTGGCTTGGGTGATACGTTTTCGTTGCTGTCCAGAAATGGGCACGTTGCTGTGTCGATTTAGTGCTTACATGGATCCGGATTGAGCATTCCTGTAAATCCTGTTCCTCTTCTATACCTTCAATCCTGTTAGTAGACCTCTAAATACAAGTCGCTGCCTCTTCATTTCACTCTCTTCCTCATCATTCGTGCTCGTATTTCGCGTTCGTCCGTTAATATCATCGTACACTCGCATTAGCCTCCCGATCTTGCCCCCAATTCCTTGAATAATGACATGAACTAGACTTCGTTTTTGGAATTCTTTTTTGTTGCTCCGTGAGAACTCGTAGATCCGCTTCGTTGAGAATCCACTTCAAATCAAGGCCGAATCAATTCTCAACCGCCGTTCTTATGTTTTTGCACGATTTTCATGTAATTATTTCAAGTATGGAGAACTATCTGACGTTTCTCATTCTGCATCTCATCCTAATAATAATTTCACTGATAATTCTCTTCATAACCGCGTTCTCGATGCACTCTTTTGCGGCGATCCATGGGAACTGCAAGTGCGTTTTTTTTATTTTCGAAAATATAATTTATTTATTTTATAAATGTCAGATTCTTCCTCATCATGACGTCGATTGGCCAATTTCTCATCATTTTGTGTCACTTGATTAAAATAGTTTTCTGGCTAACAATCACCAATTATGATCGATACTACATGTACTCTATACGTGAGTTTTCGTCTAACTATAAGGCATGATATTGAACATTATGTGGCAAAAGCCATGTGGTGTGACACCAGAAATAGAGCGAGAAATAGGGCGAGAGAGCGTGCGAAAATGAGAGAGTAGCTATACTTCAGCCATCTTTCGCATCGCCCAACCACTGAACGACCTCGGCGGATTTCTCACTGATGTCAACAATTTCCTGCTCGTTATTGAGCGCACGATCGCCGCCAGTCAACTGGAGAGGTAGTTTGGTCTCGAAGTTATGTGCAGTTAGAGGAATCCGTGAACAGGATTATAGTAGGAAGAATAACTTTTGCTCAACTCTATTGAGAGTTCTTTGCCACTACACGATAGGGTTGCAGGTTCGGGATCGTAGATTTCGCACGCACTGGCACTCTCTTCCCTTCTCTCGCGAAGTTTTGGCCAACTATGCCAGAGGGTGCGGGAACTTCGCAAGGATGCGGGAACTTCGCACCCCTTCCCATCTCTCTCGTCTCTCACTCAGCGGGGAGAGGGAGCGAGAGGGCGGGGAGAGGGTAGAGAGCACAGACAGAGAGAGAGATTGCGAAGTTCCCGCATCCTTGCGAAGTCCCCGTACCCTCTGGCATAGTTGTGTATCTAGTGCGGGAATCACGACTTCGCTAACGAAACGGCAACCCTACTACACGAGAAACTAGTTGTTGTTATTTTTTGTTCAAACAAAATTGGAACTTTTCGAAATGATGAGAATATCAGGTACGAGCAATCTCGAATGAACTGGCCGGTCCTTCTCTCTTGCGAGTCCTTCTGCATCTGTGTTTCGCTGGGAGTCGCGTACCTCGTGCATTTTGGTGAGTTTCACGAACGGTTCGATATGGAAAAGGTGCGCGCTCCAGTAATCGGTGGAGAAAGCCTTTATTATCCAAAAAAAACTAAATGAAAAACGATTAAAAAAGGCTTGAAGTCTCAATCAAGTAATCATTAGTCGGACCTCCTTTCGGAACGGAAGGTGACCGAGTGCAGCATTGTGATCATCGCTATGGTCCTCCAAACAATCTTCTCTAGAGATTCACTACGCGCTTATTATTATTTCCAGAGAGAAATTCCAGAAAATATTCCAGAAAAGGGCTCAACTGTTCTCCTTTTAGAAAGAAAGGTGACCGAGTGCAGCTTCGTCATCATCGCGATGGCCCTATTAACCATCGTCGTCCTCTTTTTCTGCCACTTGCACAAGTGGTAGATGACGAAGGGGATGACTTCTCTTACTTTCTGAAGCAATTACGCGCTAAAAATAGGGACCGAAACGCGTTTTTAAGAAGGGTTAACCCTTCGACATAGCAGATTCTGTATTTTAACACGCCGCTTTATCATTAATAACCAAAGTGAAATGACTAATTTAGAACGGAAGGTTACGGAATGCAGTATCGTCATCATCGCCATGGCCCTTCTGACCATCTTCTATAGCGGTTCACTACGCGCTTAGGATTACTTCCAGAGAGAAAATCCAGAAAGTGTTCCAGAAAAGGGCTCAACGGTTCTCCTTTTAGAACGGAAGGTCTCCGAGTGTAGCATCGTAATCATCGCCATGGCCCTATTAACCATCGTCGTCCTCGTCGTCTGCCACTACCACGGGTGACAGACGATGAGAATGACTTATCTAACTTCTGATGCAATTGCGCGCTAAAAATAGGCACTAAAACGCGTTGTAAGACGGGTTAACCCTTCGACGTAGTAGATTTTGCAGTGTAAAATTATATTTTATCATCAAATATCGACTAAAATGGGATATTCCAGAACGCAAAGTGACCGAGTGCAGCATCGTGATCATCTCAATGGCCCTTCTAACAATAATCGTCCTCGTCGCCTGCCACTACCACAACACGCGGAAGTACGCGGCTGCGGTGGGAGTTAGTAAGAAGTACCAGGTTTGATCTTCCCATCTCTAGACTTCTAGGGGTGGATAAATTGATAGTTGGATGGGAAGGATTGGGCATAGATTTAGTACGCAGCGGCGGTGGGAGTCAGCAAGAAGTATCAGGTTCGACCTTCCAGATTAACCTTCGCCTAGTCTATCAGGGGTGGGAGGTGTGGGTCGTAGATAGAGTAGGTTGTTATATTGGGTTTCATCTAACGAGGAAGTACGCAGCGGCGGTGGGAGTCAGTAAGAAGTATCAGGTTCGATCTTCTCGTCTCTAGACTTCTAGGAGTGGAAAAATGGGTACTAGAATAGTTAGGAACAGGTATACATTACACGCGGAAGTATGCGGCGGCAGTGGGAGTCAGTAAGAAATATCAGGTGTAGGATGTCTACTGCTTGTGGTTTACTCTAGCTAGAAATCAAATTTCTGTAAAAAAAATTGTTGTAAATTTGGCCGATAAATATTGCGAATCTATTGTTAGCCAACTCTCGAACTACCTGATCTTTCTGCTCTTCTGAATATCAGACTTTCCCATGGTTTTTGCTCACGTAAGCTGCCCTGAAGTGTTTCCCAGAGGTGGTCCGTGCCATCCTAGAAACGGATTGGTCCCGGACTGATTGTATCTTGCTGGGAATGTTTTCTTTGATATCAAACATCACTTTTTGCAAATGGGGAAGATTACACGAAAAGATTGTTTGAATGTGCAATTTTGAGAAGAGTTCATTTGGCTTACTTTAAAATTTAGTGAAAACAGGGTGGAGGTGGAGTATCTCACGCGCGCTCATTGCAATGTTAAAATGGACAAACTGTGGCGTGGTCCAACATAGATAAATAATTTATCAATGCTTGCAGATGAAAGAAGTCGAGTATCTCACGCGGGCTCTAATCCCGGCCTGCGTTGTGAACGCGCTGATGAGGATTCTGACGAGTTGCATGGTCCGTTTTATTTGAATTTGAAACTCCGTTTTTGATACTTTCTTACGATTGGCTGACAATTGCACGACGTTGAGGGATAGCTAAAGAAAGACCTCGTTTAGGCTGTTTTCTCCTCCAAACTCGTTTTCTTCACGTACGTGGGGTTCATGCTCGCGTTTCACACCGTGAGTGACTTTTCTTGAAGAATATCATTTGATTCAGAACCACATCTCATCATTTCGAAAACATCCGAAACCTAAAGAAATCCACAATCATTTCAGATCCAGACGCTCAACGCGGTGCAGTGGGGCGTGCTGGTGGTAGCAAGACATGAGTGAGATTGTTTAATTGTCATTGTAAAAGAGTTATCTGTCTCACATCAGATCTGCTCAGGAGTTGTTGCTAAAGTCTCACGACTGAAACTTTTCCGAAAGAAAGGCAAAAACAACAAAAAAAAGAGTTAAAATTGGCATTGCCTCGTCCCATGTATAAAAAAACTTTCATTGTTGTTGTTGTGGATTGAGAATTTATATTACGGAATTTGATGGTTGTCGCTAGGCACGAGTGAGATTGTTTGTTTATTTTCAAATGGGTTCGGCTCTCGCATTAGCATCGGTGGACTCCACTCACGTATGTATCACATCTGAAACATATTCGAAAACGCACTGACTCGAACAATTTGCGCAACTAATTGATTTGACCCATTCTATCAATTTTGACTTGCGCGATTGAGATGTGTGTAGAAAAGCATTTCCTCATTGACCAAGTTCCGAAATTGGATGAGGTGGCTGTCAGGTTGTGATGGTGGTTGCCACACGAACACGATTGGTTTGTTTTATACAACATGTGCTGTGCAGCTCACACACCAAATTCACTTATGCGCATTCATTTATGCGTCACTTCTGAAACATATCCGAACAGCAATTTGGTTACTGCGATCTACTAGACCAATAAATCAATCCACTGTTAGGGTACCTCCAACTTTTTGGTTGGCATTTGCTTTACGTAGTGGTATTGATAAAAAAAACCCTCATCGATGATATTTCCTTGCAGAGGCGAATTGTTGCACGTAATCCTCATATTTCGATGTTCCAGTTGTCCATAGAATTACGGAGCATTTTACGGATTTCATTACTGAGGCATGCGTCGGCTCACATATTTACTGTTTTAAACACTAATCCAGTCTTTATCCATCTAGGGTTTATGTGTAACTTCTGTGAGACCACTGCCGCTTATCATAGCCGGGTCTATTGTCCATTAAAACATTCATTGCAGAGGCATGCGTCGGCGCACGCGCGATCTGCTCTGCTCCCTTGTCGGAAGGAGGAAGCTCTCGTTCAGAGCGAAGATAGGCGAAGTGAATCTGAGAAAGGACAACACCAAGGACTACTTTGACTACCTGAACAGTCATTGGGGCTGATAAAGGCATTTAAAATCCTAACGTGTTCGCCTAAATAACAACTAATAACTAACGTGTACTAAACAGTAATTGGGGGTGATACCAGCTTTTTTTCTTTTTTTTCTTACATTTTTTATATACATTTTTTTCATTTTGAATACTTCATTGTGACAGCAGAACACATTCCTCTCCCATCGTTGGGGGAAAGAACCATCGTTAGTGTGACCACGGAAGTAGTCCTCATGTCCTTCCTCTCCCTTTCCCTTCGGTCAGAAAGCTGACCACTCTCCCTCTTGCCATCCATCACAGACCACTAGAGTTCAGTCTCCCCATTCTCCGTACTCTCTCGCCACTCTGACCAGTGAGAGAGTGCGTGAAAGGAAGAGAGTGCGGCCAGTATGCAGACCTCCACTTCCCCCACTTCCTTCCTCACACGCATCAACGATTCGCGATTACCAGGGGGGAGTCAAAACAGAGTAATGCCCAAATCTCGCCGAGAATTCTCAGAAATAATTTAAATATTTTCCCCTAAATTGACGTCAAAATTTAGTAAATCCCAAATCTCAGCAGATTCTCAGGAATACTCGACGAATTTTCCAATAATGTACGTCAAAACAGTAGCGCCTCGATTTCAGATTATTGTTAGGAATAGTTTGATGACTTCTCACATAAAGGTGCGTCAAAGCAGACAAAGTGCGTGTGACGCTTCCTCTCCCGCGGGAAACCCCTCGATTATCACTAGGGCAACGCTAGATAGACGGTAAGTGTGCATGAGGACTCTTGCACTATCTGCGTTGGATATCCCTTGAGATGTAGTGAGAAAGATCTTTCCAGGTGCAGTGAGAATGAGAGAGCATGGGAAATGGAGAGTGCTTGATAATTGCGGTGTGAGAAGCACCTGCGAGAGGCAAGCGCAGCTACATTGCATCTGTTAAAGCGGAGTGAATCACTTCATGCGCTCTCGCCAGCTAGAAAAGCGAAATAGAATGGGGAGGTCATGTTACCAGGTTTGTCATGATCTCTCGCTGAGTAGAATCATCGAAGCAGTAATCCTCCTAGCAACCGCCTCAGCCCACTATCCTAAGATCTCGAATTCTCTCTCGTCAGCCACAGAAACGAGAGAACACACGATAAGAGGAGAGTGGATGACATTGAATCCGTCTAGTAGTAATTCCCTAGCAACCGGCCGGAGATACACCCGGAGAGAGGCGGAATTAGAGGTGGAGAGCGCAGAGAGCCAGCGTAGTAAGGGGAGAGTCGCCCCCCCTCCTCTTCTCTCATTCGGCGAATCTTCCCCGGGAGTCTTACCTTTCCATTAATCCCTTCTCTTCTGCTCATTGGTGGATCGCGTGTTGGATTCTCGAGGTGTGTTTGCTATTTTTTTGGAAAGCTATTTATCCTTTGCGTAGGCACATCGAGCCCTCTCCACTAATAAAAAAGGCATCCCTATCATTTCTATCGCTTTTGTGACCTTCGCTTACATGATAATCGAGATAAGTGTTCCCAGGAAAATATCCCCCCTCTCCCATCCCCTCCCCTACATTTCCCCTACCTTCAACAGTCATCAACACGCATCGCGTACCTTTTTCCTAGTTTTCACCCACATAATCGGAATGAGTGTTCCCCCATCTCTTCTTTCCCGTCCCTGCCTGCTCTACCCATCTCATCCCTTCTTACCTTCAGTAACCATCAACATCGCGTGCCTTCCTTCTCTCACCCCAAATCCTCAATTTCCCGCCCCAAAGGTGAGTGTTCCCCAGAAGGCCTCTCTCCACTCCCCCATACCATCTCTCATCTCATCCCCTTCTACCTTCTCTTACCTTCAGTAACCATCAACATCGCGTGCCTTCCCTCCTCTCACCCCGTAATCATCCCCCGTTCTCTTTCATTCGAATTCGCGTGAACGAAGAGGAGTAATGCGAGCGGACAGAGGGGGATTCTAACGACCGAAGAGGGAGGTGAGCGGTGTTTTTGTCCGTTTTTCGCCGTCCAGGGCTTAGAAGGGTCGTTGTTGACGCTTGAAGCCTCTCGATTTACACCTGTTCCCTCTTGCTCCTTGAATAGTTGAATGGCAAAGCATGTTATTGTTGTTGTTATTGTTATTATCATTGTTATTGTTGTTGTTATTGTTATGATTATTATTGCTATTCAGATGGCGTCGCGCGGCTTCGACCCGGTGCGCACGCACAGCGAGAAGATGGCCTATGTCAATCATTGTTTGAGGGTGAGAATAATTTGTTTTTGTGAACCCGAATGTTCTTACTGACTATTGTTGAAACCATACAACATGCCAACCTTTTTAATCGCTTTTTGTGAGAGTTTAACCTTTTGGAGCTGCATCAGCGATTACTTGGAAGCATATCTGGGCAATCTTGATCAATGTCTGAAACTCATTCGAACAATTCAAAATATGATCCGAATCGTTTCATTTTCAGTTGCATGGTAAATAATATTATCAGGTACTCAACGCCCGCCCCACGCTCAACGTGAAGCCAAAGGATCCTCCCAAACCGCCGCAGCCGCACCGGCCGCGGAGCTCCTCCTTTCACGCTGTAAGAGTTTTGCTGTAGCCGCGATTATAACTCTATTAGGCGATGATTACGACTCCGGTCCTTACCTTTGGTAAATGTTTCACCTGTAAAGTAGTCCAAAAAGTAGACAATAGTCCGAGGAGCTCCTCCTTTCACGCGGTGAGACCTAATCAAGCCTTCTCCGTCAAACAATAGTGACTGGTCGCTCTTTTCGCAACCAACTTTTTCAACCTGTCGTGAACTGGTATTGGTATGATGAGGTGATTGAGAAGGTGCAACGCCGGGAAATGGAGAAAAGTTGATCTTTGATCTCTATAACCTACAGAGGGAACGCAACCGCGTCGTCGCTGCCGAGAACGAGAGACTGCTCAAGAAGCTGACTACGATTGACAAGAGGTTTCGACATTTTGGCGTTCTTTTATTTATTTTTGGAAAGACGAATGTCGTCAGAATCGTTTTCGAACGCATCAAGATCAGATTGACGTGTACATGAAACTCATTTGGTTTCGAGGGAGTCAAACATTCATAGAATGCTTACACTTGCTTGCAATCAAATATGTTTCGCCTATAAGTGATGATAGAACTGGACGCGTCATAAATCGATGATTACGGATTTCTTGTGTGTTAAAAAACTATAACTTCAGGCCCTCTCAACACCCAACTACGCCATCGCGGTCGCTCTCCAGGAGCTCGTCGACGAGGAACCCGGCGTCGAGGTATGCAACGCTGTTAGGAGAACGAGAATGTTTAGACAGTCGGTGACGCAAGTCCTCCGATTGATCTCCTAGTACATTCAAGATGGCTTGCGTCTGAATGGGATAACAAATCAATTCTACGTTCAGTCATTTTGTCCCTTTTATTGTGCTCACTATCGAACATAGTGAAACAAATAGATTCCAAATTCGAATAATGTTCTTCAGATCCCAATCCTACTCCCGACTTCCTTCCTCGATGGACCGATCGAGTCGCTCCTCCACCGTCTCGAAGATGTCCAAGACATCCAAGGTTGATTCAACGGCGAGTTCGTCGGCGCATGTCAGGAAATCGGTTAGTAGTAACTGAGAAACATCCAGTCAAACTCAACTTTCAACACTAATGTCGAAGATTATCCAGTACCACCATATTCTAACTTTCTAACTCAGAATTCTCACTTACAACGTGCTCCTATGAAAGTTTGTAACAGTTTTTATATAGAAAAATTCAACTTTCCATTTAGAAATAGAGAAATACGAAAAAACAAACAATCCCTCCTCAGCTCTCCTCCTCGCACTCCTCCACCTCCTCATCTGCGTCCTCATCGGCGTCGAAGACTTCTGAATCCCAGACGACGTCATCATCGGATTCCTCCGAGGACACGATGTCGAGGGACAGTCTGGAGCGGAAGGAGAAGGAATAGAGATATTGATTGGTTAATCTGATTGTGAACTGTCCATGACGCGTAAATGTTTTGTGTTTCATAATAAAAACAATTTGCATGTCTTTGTATAACTTAGAAGAGGGAAATCTGAAAATAGACAGGAATGGCTTCCCACACAGGAAATGCGCATCAACGTTTGATTCGCATCTTCTGAGATTTTCGGACACTTTTTCTCGGGAAATGTTTGGAATGTGGGATGAGAATGTGATGTCGGGAATACTTAACTTGGATTGATAAACGTCTCACAATCTCAAATTCAAATGCAACAATATCTTCTAATCGCTTGGTCGTTTCGAATCTCACCAGTACCATTCGCGTCCAGTCCTCGCATCCATTGTTCACGGGTCAGAAAGACCAGAGGGTACAGAAAATGAGGTGATTTCCTCGATCTGTCAGGCCTATTTGCGACGATCGAACTGGGCACATCCGATCATCTTGACATCAAGTCTACTACCTCTGTCTGTTATTTGATCTTTCCAACTCTTCTAATTATCTTCATTCGCAGATTAGTCATGGCTCAAACTGTGGATGATGAGAAAAACTTGCTGGATCTTCCCAACGAAATTATCGTTGAAATTATCAAGAGTCTCAACGTTTACGATCGATTAAAAATGCGAGTGAACAGGAGACTTGGGCAACTCGTGAAAACGGTTGGAACTCGACTGCACGTGATCAGAGTCGATGTAAGTTCATTTGTTTGATCGCTTGAGCAGTGAAATCATTCCAGTTTGAGAACAACAAGGTAATGGTATCTGCGGGTGCTCGTAAAATAGAGAAGAAACTCCATCCCACACGTAAGATGACATCGCAACTTGCAACAAGAAACAATCTGCTGATAATGTCCACCTTGGAAGCCGGGATCCGCAGTCTCTCTCAAAACACGCATGTTGATGAATTAACGATAGTCATGAAAGACACGCCAAACGAAGTATGTGGTTGGAGTTTGTTTGCTTCTCACTTTCCACCAACACAAATTTTTGGGATGAGAGGCTAAGAATATTAGATATCTTTGTTTTCTTTCCTTCCAATGAGTGATGCGGGATGGCGGTAGCGCCAGGTAACTAATTGTAAAACGACTTTCAGGAAGAATGGAGCGTCATCCAGCAACTTCTCAATTTCAAGTCTGGAAAGCTGGTTTTCTATATGGTACGATCTCTTAGGACACCTATGATCAATTCAATGACCTCCTTTTGCAGCATTCTCGGAGTGCGTTGCCCCAACTAACCCGATCTCTACTCCTCACTATCGCAAAGAATGTCCGGAACGTCACTTTTTATGCACACTGCACTGCACTAACCGCACAAGACTTGTGCGCGATTCACCAAGTTTGTATTTAAAGGGGGATAGGCACGAAGCGAGAGAGAGTCATCTTAGCCAGAGGGTATATTGGGCGCGCTCTCTCCATTTCGCACGCTCTCTCGCTCGTTGCCTGCACCGCAGGGTCATTTGGTACACAGCCAATTGATGATAACTCGGTTTGAACTCAAAGTGATAGTCTGGGAGTTTCGAAAGTGTGATCGGGTAACGACGACCCATCATCTCACGTCGAGAGCTCAGTTAGCCAGATATTCGTGCCTATACCCCTTTAATCTATTTTACATGACCAGTCTGCTAATTTTCAGCTCATGCTCAATGGGAACTGTGCAATGGATTCAATTTCCATTCAGCATTCGTACCAAACTCTGGGCAGGGACTTTCTGAGACTTTGTTTCGGGATCGACTTCGAAAAGGATTTTATCGAAACCCATGGGGGGCTGGTACGGACTATTGAGCACCGCACCGCATTGATTGTGGCACAAGAAAAAAAACCGTAAGAAGACCAGCAAAGAACTTATTTCACATGTTGAGGTGTATATGAGGCCGTTTGCGTTAGGATCAACAAGGTTCAACGGGGGTCTAGAACAGGTAAAAAATCGAGATGTCTGAAAAGTTGGCCCTATGTGTTATTTTTGACCATCTTCACGCTGGTGAGGTCGATTTCGCAATATGTCCCCTACGCGCTCCAGGAGGGGCACCCCCCATTTTGGCCAAATTCGCGTTTTTTGATGTTTTTTCGTCTGGGAGTGGTCAAAATGGTCTGAAATCGTAGTGATCTAGTCAGAATTTCGAGCTCCTTCGAATGAAATTATTGACACATGATGAAAAAATTTCGTTTTCGTGGAAAAAATGAAAAATTAAAGGGGAAAAGTGCGAGCGCTAAAATCTCTAGAGTAGAAAGAGCTCACTCCCCCGATCATTTTGCGCTATTGGGTGACTTTTTTAGATGAGCCTAAAGTTATTTTTTACCGATT
>LS589398.1:768268-789450 GCA_900490775.1 Pristionchus maxplancki
CAAAACCAGTTATCGGGTCTGAAACTATAGCCACCCCCCTCGATATGCGAGCGCAGACCTACCATTCGAATCCTCTCGTCGAGCTCTACAATCCTAAGCCAGAAAAAGCATGGCTTTTGCTACAGTTTTCTCAATATTTTTCGCTGCCTGTAGCAGTGTTTAAACTGAAAATAGCGACTCCCAACCGGCACAGCGCGATAGAGCATCGAAAAAGAGCCTTAGCTCAAGAAGTAAAGTTTTTCCAAGTCCAAGTTGAATAGGAGAAAAGCGGCCTCAAACTTGACAGGCTGCACCCGACCGAAGCTGCAGCTCGGCCGAGAATGATCCCTGACACTATTCCGTTCACAGGGAGGCTTGATGGGTCTGGGAGGGTCCAAAGCCGTTGAAAAACCGATACCGGAAAATGACTCGCTGACAAGATTCAGCCACTTCAAGTCGATTCTTAGGTGAGAGCAGTGATATGACGTTCAAAGCAAGGAAAAAAATAAAAATATTTATTAATGTTCCATTCAGCAAGGACTCAAGCAAGGCTGGGTATCGACGCGAGCTGGCGCTTGCGGATCTCACATGGCAATCAAGAGATGGACATCGAAACTGTCCGATGGTCAGTGGATACTAGGGATGACAAATCGGCATGCTTCTCTCCTCATTTTGCGTTCTTCCTCGTCTCTCTGACCGACGAGAGATCATTCGAAACGAGATAGGCGCGTGCCGAATTGCCATCACTAGTGGATACACAAATGCACTAACAAGAGTTGTAAGAGTACGAGTGATCAGTCTTGCCGTGACTGGATGGAGGAAGTGAAAAGGGAAAAGTAGTGCCCAAATCCCCCTTCTACAGACATGAAGTACGGCGTGGACATGGAGTGGAACATGAAAAATAAAACCTGAGAACCGATATTTGAAAGCTAGTCCCACACCCGGTGGCACACACTCTGGAAATAGGAAAATAATTTAAAATTTAAATATCTTCAGACATGAAGTACGGCGTGGACATGGAGTGGAACATGTGTCACTAGTGTCTTCTATTAACCATTTCGTTGGAAATGAACTATTTTTTTCCTCCTTCCATCTCCACCTTAGTCATAGATTAATTTACAGACATGAAGTACGGCGTGGACATGGAGTGGAACATGTGGTACCAGGGAAGGGTGCAGGACGGAGGCGTGCCGGCGTTCTACATGTGGAGCGTGGTAGGACGACACTTTACACTATACTTAGCCGCTTTACTTAATAGACGGTTGAAAGGACAGGCAAAATTACTCTATCATCATTTTATTTTCCCCGTTAGCGTAAGAGTGTGAGGGATGTATGTACATAGATACGAGCCCTGCTACATGTGGAGTGTGGAAGGATACTTCAATCTATTTCGACTTCGAGAGAATCTCTGAAAACGGGGTTGTGAGAACATGGATACAAGGGTACCAGGGAAGGGTGCAGGACGGAGGCGTGCCGGCGTTCTACATGTGGAGCGTGGTACGGTCGCACTTTTCTCTTCTCTCTCACAACCGGGGCATGGGTTACCAGGAGACGGGATGGGTTCACAGCATCTTACTAGGAGGAGTGCCCGCGTGTGGAGTCTGGCAAGGTTGCACTTTTCTGACATTTGAAAGGATGAACTTCTCGTTCGATTTCCCCGGTTAGCGCACAGCGAGGGAGCGTGGGATGTATAGACACGAACCATGCTACATGTGGAGTGTGGCAAGACTTGACTGATGAGAAGGCAGGAAAAGTGACTAGTTTTCATTAGTTGGAACACCGAGAGAGAGTGTGTGGGAAGTAGGCATGGCACAATAGCATTCTGTTGGGATTGCATTCTGATTTTCTCCAACGCAGTGGCTCAGATGAACTCATAACAGCCAAACGATTATTCATTACAGGAGGAACCGATGCCAATGGAGAATCAGCTATGGGATGTCATGTAAGTGTTGATCACATTGCATGGTTCAAGTTTCCTAGCACTCTCTACATTTTTCTTTTTGTTTCTTCCGACGGCCTAGAGACTGAGCGTTTGATCTCTGCTTTCTTCAAACATGTTGGCGCAGGCCACTAAAAGGGAGAAGAAGAAGATAAAAGAAGCTGGTGGAATGGTTTTTGATCGCCTGTCCAAGCGCTGACTCACTTTATTCGTCTTTCTCTTGACTGGCAAGACTATCACAGTGAACGAGTTATTGGCCCATGCGAGGTGCACTGACCCAATTGAGGTGCACTGGCCCACTTCAGGTGTCACTTCAACTACCAGTATGAGGTGCACGCGTACTGCGCGGATCAGGCCTGCATCAGCCAGATTCAGAGCAACGGCATCGGCTACGATAGGAACCGAGGCATCAGTGAGGAGCATTCAATTATTATCGTCCTGAAGTTAGCATTGCTTGGTTGCTTCTTAGCAACTCTGAGAAGCAACCCCTGAGGCATCAGTGAGATTTACAGCAACCTTTACAAAAATTGTAAATGCACTCACGGGAAATCATCTAGTTCTCTCAATCTGAATACGCTTTTTACTCCATTCGTCGCATTTCTTCCAGTATACAGAATCAGGTCGCACAGAATTCTGTATGGGAACTAACGGCTGCATTTGAGGAAGTATTTGTTGTGGACCTTGATGCCCTTAGGACGTGAATGGTGATAATTTTGCATTGCAGCCCCTCTCGGTCGCGCTATTCGCATCGACAGTATTCAAGCTGTGAAGAAGCGCTGCCCACTTACCTACCCCGACCTGCGACATCTCGGATTCACCAAACAGGGCATGAAGTACATGCACAACTTTGAAGGGGCAAGTCTATTTGTGGTTTTCGAGATGCCTTCGGTCATGCATATTACTTGATTCTTCGGCGCGTTAGATTGTCGAATTTCCCTTGATTATCCAGTCCGGTCTCCGGGTGGGCTACGTCTCGCTCGTGAAGGACTCCTGTGGAGCGACGAAGGGAATCAGGAGATGGACGTCCTCAAAGGTTGACGGTGAGTTGAGGTCGTCTGTCTTCAGAGGAGCTTGAAATAAGGTCGTCTTGCCTTACTACTAGACAGCTTGAAATACAGTCAAATAAAAGAAACAATGGCGCTTTTGAATTAGGAGGTGGACATCGTCCAAGATTGATGGTCAGTTTCTCAATGTTTGCTCTTTGTCAATGCATACCTGGCCTAGTGGTTGACAGTCGAGAACTAGAAGCAGCGGCAATCGTGAACAGTATTAAACGAAAAAATGACTAAATTGTAGACATGAAGTACGGCGAGGACATGGAGTGGAATGTCTGGTACAAGGGAAGAGTGCAGGACACGTACAAGAACAACTTCGGATACACCCACTTCTACATGTGGTAGCGGCTTCTATCCAGCATTGTTTTCAATGATAAAGATGTTAATGATAATTTCGAATTTGCAAGGAAGTACAAGGCACTGTCTTCATATGTGTCGATTCAGTGTCCAATCTACATGAGCAACACCATCCCGACGTATTTAATGCGAGCAATGCTATCGGCTCTCTCTCAACCTCTCTCCTAATTTAGCGTGACCGCCGGACAAAAAGAGTTTTCGGCCACTGTCTCCCCTGACCGCTCCCCTTGCCCCTCGCATCCGAAGGCATCTCATGATGTTGCGCATCAGCCTTCATTTTCCTTCTTTCCTGCCTCGTATCTCACGCTAGAAAAACTCGGATAACTCATTTATTTCAGTTCTTGAGGAGACTACGACACGTCATTAAAGCTTTATCATTTACCAAACAATACACAGTAGCGTATCTAATTAGTCAACACAATTACGAGATATGACAAAGACACCTTGCTTCGGATTTCGAAATACATTTACCAATTCTTCCCCTCTCAGCTCCACTGAATGGCCCCATTGGTGGAACTGAAGTCGCACTGCGACAGAAGAGAAGCCCATTCGCCCGCCGTGTCGACTGTGGAGGAGCCGTCGAATGGGTTGGAGAAGGCTGCGGGGGCTGCGGGGCAAATTATTCAATACACTTCTTCTTCAAACCTCCATCGATAAAAGATTGAATAAGAGAATGCCTCACCACCAGCAGGCGCTCCCGCATCCAGCTGCAGCAGGTCGGAGGGGTCGCGTGCAGCAGGTTGCTGCACCTGCTGCGGCTGCATGGGTCCTCCGGAGGGAGGAGGCGCGAGTGGAGTGATGGGTGCGGAGGAGAATGAGGTGGAGGGCAGGAGGGGACCGATCGAGAACTGTAATGGTGTTCTTTTTGCCGCTTCGTTTTCGTCTTCAATACATAACAACCGTCCAAAAAATCGAGAAAGCAGGTCGAATAATCTCGATTGGATCTCAAGTCCACCATACCTGCGACAGCACACTCATCGGGTCCCTCCTCTTCTCCTCCTTCTTCACTCGTCGCGTCGGCGTCTTCATCTTGCTCTCCGTCACTTCCTCTTCGTCGTCATCGTCGAGGATTCCTGGAATCATTGATCGTCTAGAATTCGAGTTTGAATTGGAGGAGAATTAGAATTCAAGCAATTGAGAATTATCTGATAATTATTTTGATAAATCGCCAGCGAATTTGTGCTGTAAATTTGTATTGAACTCATCATAGCTCGCTTGTGCACTAACTTTGCAGATCAAATAGAACAAAAGACGTCAAGTCTACTCCTCACTCACCCAGTGGCGAAACCTCATTCATGAAGTTCACTGAGCACTTGTCTACAATCTCGAAAAGTCGACTCACCCAGCGGTGAATCAATCAGCCTCTCCTCATCGGGCGTCGATCGGCCGAAGAGATAGTCACGGAAGGCGCCCTCCTCGTCCGCCTCGAAGTCCAGCAGACTGGAATAATGTCAACTAGTGATGACAATTCGGCACGCGTCTCTCTCGTTTAGAACGGTCTTTCGCTGGTCAGAGAGACGAGAGAGAGAGTACGCAAGATTAGGAGAGACGAGTGCCGATTTGTCAACACTAATGTCTACTCATTTACGAAATAGGAGTCGCAGTATCTCACCCGCCTGAGCTGCGAGAGACTGTGCAGAATGAATAGTATTTAGATAGTTTCGTTCCTGCGCTCTCCATTTTTCAAAATTTAGTGTTCGAAATTAGTGCGCTGCTCAGTTAAGTTTCACCGCTCTTCGAAATGCAGACAATTGTTTAGACTTCAATACTTGCTTTCTGCTTTGTACGAAACTATCACTCACTCCTTCTCCTGCTCCTCCGCCTTCCCGTCCTTGTCCGAGGAGCGACTGCCGAGGCTGCACAATTAAATTATAATAAATAACATTTAAAAATAAGGACATTGATCGCGCCATTAACCGCCCTCTTTGCTATTTGAATGTTTGAATCTCTAGCAATACAAATGATAAAGACTACTCCTCTTCTCGTCCTCCTTGTCATGGCTCTCTTTTTTCATACTATTTCCCAATACTCGCTCGTTATATTTTACCGGCTATCGAATATGACGAGGTGCTCAAACAATTATTAGTGTGCTCACCGGCTCCGCTTCTCGTCCTCCTTGTCCTGGCTCTCCTGCCGGATCTTGGCGGCGATCTTGCGCGACGGCTCCACGAGATCCTGCAGATCATTTATAATTGACATTTGAAATTTACTCGAAACCTCAATCTTTGACCTGGGACAGTTTAAACAACAGTTCTTGACCTTTTTACTCACAGTGATATTGCAATAATTTGTCATCACAACAATTTTAATTGAAACTCTGACCGTCAATATCTCAAAGTCGTAGTGCTCATAAGCTGACAGATTCGTGGCAATGGCACCGAAAGCCGCCGCCGTCCGCTCGTAGTACGTGGAGAGCAGCTCGGCGTAGGAACCTAGGAATGTATATTTAAGGGCTGATCAGAGGGTGAGGGGATTGGTATCAAAATCGGGAAGAAATGTCGGCAGCCGATTTCGTGATCGGTTATGTTTCAGTGACATGTCGTAACAACAACGAATCTTCAATTCGCAATTTCTCATACTTGGCAATCTCGAAAAAAACACTATGTAAACTCAACCAGCAGCACACAGATAGTTTACCTATTTGTGAATTACGTGTCATGAACTATACTGGAACACCCGTCTATCTCCTAAATGTTGCAGAGAAGATCACTCACCCAGCAAATGCACCAGCAGGTTGACGCGGCTAGCGGAGAGGAGGTGCACCTTCTGCAGGGTGTCTACCTGAGAAGGTTCAGATTCAGATTAGGACGGGTTCATTTCCGCTTTCAGTCGGGATCCGAGTTTCAGTACCTTCAAAGCATCCAATCGCTCCTTGTTCGCCTTCACGACTGATTGAGCTTCACGGAAGGAGTCCATGGTCTGGCGGGACTCGGGGTCGAGCTGGTAAGAGAATATTGGGTCAGTGCCCTAATTTATACCACAATATTGATCAACTATATCGCATGCGTCATTCTTGAGGATGATAGAGCAGGGAGATACAGTAAAAGGAAGGGAAGAAGATGCTCACCTCCTGGCTCTTGTTCTGCATCCACATCAGGCTGCCTCTGTACTCCGTCCTAGCTCGCTCGACTGCATCGACCTACAAATTAAATAAATTGATAACGGCTTCGGCCATAGCTACTACAAGATCCTATCCTTAAAAGAAAAAATATAGTAATGCACCGTCTGCGCGCGCAAGGAGCTACGTGCAAGGGAAGATTGAATTCTCATTATTGTAAGAGATAGGTTATTTCAAAAATTAATTAGACTAAAAGGCTACCGTTTGAGAACAATCGTGCACGGCGCGATCGATGAATACGTGCAATTCGTCGTAGAATCTGGATTAATTAACTTTAAAACTCCAAAAAACAGAATTATTGACTCCAAACACCAAATAGCTCAAGAATTGCTCACCGCACGATGGGCTTCCGCACAGCGGCCATGCGGTGCGCGGTGAAACAGAGGGCTCTGGAATGAATTTTATTTTTTTGATCTGAATTATTTGTCTGGTCATATGTGGGAAAGCTCAAGATACTATCATTATCATTGGAAACAGCGCTCGATTATCTTTGCACGCAAATTAGCTTCGACGACCAATTCTCATCTTTTGCTTAGATATGTTTCACGCTGGCTACCATTGCTCCAGTTCGCTTGCATTCCGTTGGGTACAGCTTTTGCAGTGTGAAATTTTAAAAAAAAACATTCATTTCGAAAAATCTATTCTACAATAAAGGTTACGGCACTGAGCATTCTCTTAAGCAAAAAGCTAATCACCCTGTAATTTAGGGCAATCACAAACACCAAAATGTACTTTTACTAAATATTGATCTTTGATCTCACCGCCCCAGTCCGATCATCGACAGCGACAGGTGCTTCCTCTTCTCCTCCTTGCCCTCCTTCTTCATGAAGCGACCGAGCTCATTCGAGCATTGCGCGGCGTCTGAAACGGCGGATCTTTATTCAATTGTAATTATTATTAACGTTTCCACGATTCCTTGATGAAACAGAAGAATGGGACAACGAGTGCAAATGATATTTTTCATAACGAAAACGGAACATAATCGCAACTCTTCCACCCTCATTCCATTCATCGACAGCCTGAAACTCATCCAATTCCTCCCCGCGCCTGTAGTCATTTGCAAGAGACCGGCAGACATTTGTTTTCGACCTCGGGCTCCATTATTCCCCCTGCCCCGTCCGAACGTATAGCCCCTACTAATAATGCGCCTTCTCCTTTCCATCTCCCATTCTTTCAATTCCAAGTCAAAGGGAAAAGGGGGGAATATGAGAGGGGGACACGCTTGAAAAGAGATATGGGAAATGCATCTTTTGAATGATGGAATTGAAATGTCATGGAGCGGTTGCAAAATTATTTTCGAAAATATAAAATTGCTTAGCTCACCAATGATATGCGCCTGGTACTCGTCGACGCAGTGCAGCAGCTTCTCGGATGTCCCTCGGATGGAGGAGAAGAGGGTCAGTTTGGCATCGAGGTCGGCGTCGGACGCCCGGAGGAAGTCGTCTTCCTGAATTGTTTGATTAAAGATGATTGATTAGTTTCGAAATGTCTTCGTCTGCTTTTTTGGCTATTTGCTTCCACTGCCTCGATCGATAGCCCAACAGTTTCATTTCATTCACATGTTCTCACATGTTTGACTACAAAGCGCGTGAGAACCCTTACTTCGTATTTACTACTTCCCTCTCAGGTGTATAACCAGGGAAGTCAACGAGACAATTACGTGATAAAGAACAAGGTGAGTCACGCGTACCTTACGGACCCTTGTATTCTGATGACTTAGAATTTAAGTACAACTAGTCCTTACCCCCCAATGTTCCATGAAGCCCCTATGACCCACCTTGTGTCCCAGCTTCTCCTTCAGCATCTGCTTCGCCGTCCAGTACTTCCTCTTCAACTCTAGTCCACTTTCTACACCCCCCCCCCACAACACAAACCTAACGAAGTTGCCTACTTGTTCTAAGGAAATAGTATCTATTTCAGGTCAAATTAAGCTAACTTTATGTCCCAGCTTCTCCTTCATCTATCAGTTTGGGACTACTCATAAGGTATCACTAGGGACCCTTACCCTCCAACATTTCAAAGCCCCTTAGACCCACCTTATGCCCCAACTTCTCCTTCAGCATCTGTTTCGCCGTCCAGTACTTCCTCTTCAACTCTAGTCCACTTTCTACACCCCCCCCCCACAACACAAACCTAACGAAGTTGCCTACTTGTTCTAAGGAAATAGTATCTATTTCAGGTCAAATTAAGCTCACCTTATGTCCCAGCTTCTCCTTCATATATCAGTTTGGGACTACTCAGAAGGTATAACTAGGAATTCTTAACCTCCAAAATTTCAAAGTAACTAAGACCCACCTTGTGTCCCAGCTTCTCCTTCAGCATCTGCTTCGCCGTCCAGTACTTCCTCTTCATCTTCGAGATGGTGTTCTCGTCGAAGTTGTCGAGGAAGCGGTCGAAGTTCATCCCGCTGAAAAGGGAATTTATGTGAAAAGTAACACGCGAAAGGCGAAAGGTGATGTGTAAAGGAGAAGAAGTAGCTATTCTGCACACCGGCAGTGGACAGCTATTCTTATTTATCGGATACGGTCGAAGTTCATCCGCTGGAAGATACTCATTTTTCAATATCCAAATTTCCGAAAATCTGAATAAGGAAGAGCGCAAGAGAGTGCTGAGAGTAGCAACTTATTGTGTTCTTGGCACATCGTTCGCTGATAAAGAAAGAGTGAGTATGAGATGCCTTTTGAGCCCCCTCTATGTACGTCAAAGGAGCGCTGACTAGAAACAAAAAAATAGAAGAACTGGAAAAAGTCAAATAAAAAATGACAGAACGGAGATTGAATTCGCCGTCTCTTCTAGGGATTTCTAAACGGAACGCGGAATAACCCTCTTCTCATTCCCCACTCTCACTCATTCCGCAACTCGGTCGTATCGGTTCACTCTCATTGCGGAATTCCGCATTGAATGCGGAATTCCGCAAAACTCATTCTCCATCTCTCGAATTGGCGAGATCGGTTCGCCTCCCTCACTCTTTCTAGGCGCGAATGAGTTGTGTTTCAGTTTCAACTCAAATAGTTTTTCAATACCCAGGGACTATTTTTAATGCGGAATTCCGCAATCATTGCGGAATTCCGCATTGAGAGGGGACCGGATCGGCCGAGATGCGGAATAGGGAATGAGAGGGAAATTGATTCGGAATTGCGGAATAAATTCCGTATAGAAAACCTCTTCCACTCCGATTCAAGCTCTCAGAAAATTAGCAGTTAGGGTCGGGATTGAACTTTGGTAGAATTATTGGTAGCAAACAGTCGCATAAACGAAATCGCATAAACGATAATCGGAAATCTATTGAGCGCGATGTGAAACACATTTGTTCCTTTATCAAAACGGAATGCAAGTCTAAAGAATTTCCTCTTGTCAATACGATTCGAACACACAATGCTCATCGCTATCAATCCCTTTCATTGCTCGTTGACACTCCCACTAAAGCTTTCGGCACATTTCTGCTTTTCGCTCATGCTATTCCTCATGATTTTAGGTTCTAATGCGCAATTTGAGGGCTTTAACTTGCTCCGGGAAGAAGAGAAGCTTGGTTTACAATAAAAATAACAATTTAAATTAAATAAGTAACCTTGTCGATGACTCGTACAGCCGCGTACCCATCGTGTATTGCTGACGTCTCGCTGACTGAATAATAACAATATTAATTTAGTATTTACGCCATTGCGCGGTCAACAGCGAACAACAACCAAGATTGAGTACGTATGCTGGGCATGGGCACGAAAAAGTCGTCAGAATTCTTCGCTTTACTACTTGAAACTAATGGCCTGGAGGGACGAAGAGGTGAGAGATAGGGAAGACCAAGGAGAGGAGGGGATGAGGGAGACAGACGGAGGAGGCTATCGATGTTTTCGCCGAGAGAGAAAGAGGGAGGAGGAGGGGGAGCCTGAAAAGGAGAGGAGAGGGAAAGAAAGAGAGGGATGGATGTGCCCTTCGCATGTGAGAGGCTGGGAGTGAGAAGCAGGCTCTCCTCCTTTCCCATGCTCTCTCGTTTCTCCGACCGGCTTAGACGGCCATCATTCAGTTGAAGCCATGCAATTCCGGATGACGTGGTCTCTATGCGGGAAAAGAGCATGGGAAATGGAGAGGATGAAGCGAATTCGAGAGAAGAAAATGACTTGAAAGGGAAAGAGCAAACAAGATAAGGAGCGTTGTCACTAGGCCGATAAATTTGCGGGATTAGAGTTTTTCTGGCGGATCTAACGCAAAAATAATGTTCGGCTCGCTCAGACTAGGCCAGCTATTCGCATTCAATCGCGCGAATAGACTCGCGAAGACCATGAGAGCAGTTGAACATTGTGAACATCTCCGAAAGGTAGGGGGTAGATACCGAAGAATCAGCAAATTATAGCAAAGTCAACTGCTAGAAGGTTTCAAAAAGATAAAGTACCGCGGGAGTGGTTGTGATAATGTAACCCAAGAATGCAAACGAGATAGCTGCAGTAGAAAAAAACTGCTATGCTCTCCAAGCCTGGGCCAGCTATTCGCATGCAATATCGCGAATAGCCTAGCGAAGACCATGAGAGCACTGACACAGTACATGATAGATATCAGGGCTGAGGACGGGCGATAACTAATCCTTAGTTAAAGAGCGGAGCCTGTTTCCAGGGACCACGGTACCCAGCACCAGCCCGACCGGTACCTATCCAAACCCCGTACCCGTCTATGGACCACGGTACCAGCCCGGCAGGCACCTAACCAGACCCCATACCAGCTGACCAGTACCTAACCGGACCCCGTATCTATCTATTGTACACGGTACCCAGCACCAGCCCGACCGGTACCTAACCAAACCCCGTGCCCGTCTATGGACCACGGTACCAGCCCGGCAGGTACCTAACCAGACCCCATACCAGCTGACCAGTACCTAACCGGACCCCGTATCTATCTATTGTACACGGTACCCAGCACCAGCCCGACCGGTACCTAACCAAACCCCGTTCACATTTATGGACCACGGTGCCAGCCCGAAAGGTACCTAACCAGCCCCCCCCCCCCCCGTACTAGCCCCCTGTGACCCCCTGGGGCCCTGTCCCTACTATCAATGCCACTCACCCTACTACCAATCGATAGGTACCTTGATCTACCCACCGACCAGCCTTGACCTTTCATCCATTAACCGATCGATCGATTGTTCCCTTGATCTACCTACCTACTACTAGCGGTGCCCCTTCCCTACCAATCGATAGATCGTTTAACTCCTTGATCTACCCACCTACTAGCGGTGCCCTTTCCCTACTAATCGATAGATCGATTAACTCCTTGATCTACCCTGTTCCGAGAGTCGATTTTCTCCACTTTTTAATCGATACCGTTTCCCCTATCGTAATTCCAGCTCGTTTCAATCCCACACACTTATTTTCCATTTTCCACTCGACCATGCGCAGCCTACACAATACTACTGTCCTATTCTAGGTTTTAGGTCAATCTACACTACCTTGTCTCCTCTCCTCCTCATCTTTCTTCTTCCTCCTCCGTCCCTTCCGCCGGTCGCCGATGATGAAAAGAAACCCCCGATTAGCCACAAAACCCCAAAAAAAACAAAATATTTTTAAAAAAACAATAAAAAGATGCAAACTAACTACCATTCGATACAGCCTCCAGCCAGCTTGCTCCTCGTTGACGACCGTTCGTGCCACTTCCGTCCGCCCGTCCGTTCGCCGATGATGAAAAGAGACCCCCGATTAGCCCCCAAAACCCAAAAAATAAAAATAAAAATATAAAAAACAATAAAAAAAGATACAAACTAACTACCATTCGATACATCCTCCAGCCAGCTTGCTCCTCGTTGACGACCTCTCGTGCTGCTTCCGTCCGCCCGTCCGGACGCCGATGATGAAAAGAGACCCCCGATTAGCCCCCAAACCCCAAAAAAACAATTTTTTTAAGCAAACTAACTGCCCTTCCATCGTCCTCGTCGACGACGACGATGACGTCAACGAGCTCTTCTCGTCGTTGACGTGCTTCTCCGCGCCTCCTTCCTCCTCGTCGACCTGCAGCCGCTGCAGGTGCTGCAACGGTCAGGTTGAGTATGTGAGCCAAGCAACCCCCCAAGCCCGCCCCAGCCCCCAACGCAATCAGTCAGCGCTCAAAGCAACCGCTGAAAAGGAGAGAAGTACGATGAGTCTTCTGGCAGCGCGCGATCCTGCAGCTGCAGCATTACAGTAACCAAGAACGACAGATGGATACAGTAACCAACCGGGCAGATAATCAATTTCGACAAAGGACAGTATTCAAGGAGAAGGTTGGCCAGACCTTCTCCATGGTTACTAATGAGCAAATCAATGTGCGAAAAGTTCCCAGGGTAGGTTACTGTATCGATTTTCGCCCTCGTGCATACTGTAATTCACCGGAAAGACGAATTTCCTGCAATTGATCAATTAATGACATCATCAAATGATAATTGTACTCACCTTACCTTCTAGCCCCCATCGATCGATCGGCAACAGCGCGGGCGCCCGGCGGTTTCCGGCTTCCCTGCGACAAGGAAAACTTAATAATCTTTAATTTTCGAAAAGTCGCTTGGATCAATATTAAGCAGTCTTCTCGTCACACTGCCCTTCTCAGCTCCTCCCATCAGTGATGAGTGCCCTTCCCCAACCTCTGAATATGCGCTGGTTTCCCTGCTTGCATCCACTCTGGTAAATATCTGGTTCGCGGGTCCGGGTCATCAGAAAAGGCTACCGTTCGCGCGGGTACAGCCCTACATTGGGGAGCTCGCTCATCATTGCCTCCCATACTACTGCACTCACCCATCTGATGTTCCAGTCCAGACTAGCGAAAGCGGGGCGTCTCTGCACAGCTGCGCGCAGCCCCCACGGGATCCCAGGCCCTTTACGAAACCATTGGTGCCCGCCAGTGGCGCCATTCGCCTGGTTCCAGCCTCACACCGCCCCCGCACACTGCGAAAGGTGCTCAGAGGCTCGCCACGGGCTGCCGCTTGGCCAAGGCACATTGAGCGCGCACTCGGTCAGCGATTGTGGCGCCAGGGCCTGCTCGAATACGATTATTTCGACTAATCTAGGATTATGCAACCTCCTAACACCCGTCAGCCTCAAGTTAGGTGCGCTCTCACTATAAACCAGGAAAATAGATCGTAAAACGTGAAAATACTCATCTTATCACATCGCAGAGAGGAGAGAAGTGGGTGCGGTGCGTCTCGGCTGCCGATCCTCCACTGATCGAGGGCACTCGAGCACGAGAAGACGGCGTTGCTAACAATAAGGTAAGCTTTAGCTAAGAACGTTGAAACGGCGCGAAACACAGCACAATAGGCAAAATAATCAACATGCCGAAGCCATGGGATCGGCGGAAAACAGTAGAAAGGAGTGAAAAGGGAAAGAGGAGAGGGGAGAAGCTCGCACGAGCGCAGGATGAGGAATGACAGACTGAGCAAGGGGCAAGGGGAAGGTAGATCAAGCGAGCGGGCGTGAGTTTTGGGGGAAGGGAGGCGAGAGAGCAGGTAAATTGGAGAGAGTATATTGATAAAAATTAGTTCGCGATCCGGACCGGGCCGGGTGATGTCGAAAAATATTGAGAAAAGTCGGCGAAACAACCGTAGTCGCACAACAAATTGCATTTTTTTCGGTTCAAAACTGACTCTATTCCAGTCAATTTCCTCATTTTTTGCTCGTGTTGTTCATTTTTATTGTCTCCTATCACCTAGCTGTATCGAGCCTTCACGTATTGGTAGTCTTATTGTGCTTCTTTACTTTATGAGGCACGTGTTATCGCCTAATCTATACTCTAAACTACAGATGGCGCGTTCCGAATCGCCCGCAGCGAGGAAGCGGCACGATTCCTCGTCTTCCTCGTCGTCCGCGTCAAACGCCGACTCAGACAGCAGCAACAGCTCCAAGGGTACGCGATTACTAATCAGTTTAACCATGGTTTTCGAAAATACCTCTAAATTACCCCCCCCCCTCATTTGACTCTGTTTGTGGCTGTATTCACTCCCTTTCCTGATAAATTGATTAATTATTTAATATATTCAGAAGCTGTTCCTTCCAAGAAGTCAAAAAAGTCCTCGTCCCCGCCCAGCAAGCGAAAAGCCTCGCCTCCATCGCGATTCCGAGGTTGGTTTCACGGGTTTTCAAGGGTAATTCTCTTCTTTTTTTTCTATTCTATTATTCTTGAACTTGACAAATGTGTTATTGCTTTTCCGCATGACAATATTGGTGCAAGGTTGCATTATTTCCGAAGATATTGGTTAATTTGATATGGGATGTCACCCGATTGTTGTTAAAGTTAATTATTTAAATTAACTATTCTAACATTAATAATTGCAGACGATCGTCGTCGGTCGCGCTCTCCACCGAGGCGCGACGACAGAAGGGACCGCGACAGCGACGGGCGGAAGCGCGATGATCGGTTAGCGAACAAATTTTCATTATCAGAAAAAATATACTTTCTTCTTTGGTTCATAAATTTATCCGGAAGCCAATATGTTAGGTACCTCCCAGCTTTCAAATGGTTTCCTATTGCATTGGGAGGTAGCCATCGCATTTATTGTATTTTAATTAACTTGTTAATTAATTATCCAGTCGTCGTGACTCGCCTCCTCGTCGTGATCGACGCTCGCCGCCGCGCCGATCGAGATCGCCCAGGTGATTTTTTAAAAATATTATTTAAATATTTATAAATGTATTGAATTGTTGGGCTGTTAAACGTTTTGGTTTTTTTATCGTATTCAACGAAAGAATCGTGACTAGCGCGATTGACAGTTTTAGAGATCACTTTGAAACTCAAAAGCATCCTGATCTATTTGGAAAACTCGAGAAAAACTGGAAAACTCAATCAAGTATCGATTATTTATCCAATTATGTATTTAAATAATTATTTTAAATTAATTATTCCAGAAGAGATCGCTCGCCGCCTCGTCGTGATCGATCACCGAGAAGAGACAGAGGAGGAGGAGGAGGAGGAGATAGGGACAGGAGGGATCGATCGAGAGACAGGTTGGTGTTGTGAATCACATAGGGATCGCATATTCAGCTCTTTAATTTCGAAAGCTATGCGAGTATCACTAATCGTTGTATTGTTATCGGCTTTAGTGATTAGTCGGAAGCACTGACGTGTCGGGATTGTGGTTTTTTTTACAAATATGTTTTCTCGTAATGTTGCAAGCCCCATCGTAACGATGGCATCGTTACGTTTTAAAATCTTTCAAATTTACTAACAATATGTCTTGTAGGGAGCGCCGCCGTTCGCCCGCACGCAACGACCGCGGCGACCAGTTCGGTCTCACGAGGAGAGGTACGGTAGCTAATCAATTATCGATTTATTACGTCACTTTTGCACGTTTGTTCTAAAGTTGTACATTTCATAGAAGTAGAGTAGCAATAAACACAGATTAAAGGAAACAGTACATCTAATCGATAAAATTAGTATGCCGTTGCCTGGTTTCATTGATCCATTAGGCCGATTCGATAGAATAAGTGTATACCGTATTGTATTAATTTATCGATCGATTCCAGATACGAGGCGCGAAGTGAAGGACGAACCCGGCTCACCGCAGCAGTCGCAGCTGATCAGGGCGAGAGATAACAGGAGGTACGGTAGATGAACTGTTATTGATTGATTGGAAAATGGTTGATTACGGTATTTATAAGTAGGCAGGTTGGCTGACGTTGCAAAATGAACTGACGATGTTGGACAGTGCTTGATAGATTGACTGGAATCAATCAGCACAATTGCCTTCGTCACGAATGAAAATCTTTTGACTGTTATTCTTATCGAATAGAGCAGTATATTGAATTTGATGATAATCTCGTGAAGCACAAAAGAAACAGTGTCTTGTTACCTGATTCTCAAACTTGCACCTTGATAATTATTACTGCTATTATTTGCACTTATTCTTATCTCTTAATTAATTTAAAATATTAATTAATAATTTAATAATTGCTTGCAGGAACGAGCAGCAGGGCGAGGGGAAGCAGAAGTGGGGCACGAATGAGATGTGGGAGGAGGAGGAGCGGAGGAAGAAGGAGAAGGAGGAGGGACCGGCGAAAGACAAGGAGAAGGTACGGTGGGTTGAAGGGTTACGGTAGAAGAAGGGGTTGTGCGGTTAAATGATTGGGAAAAAAAGGAAGGTAGGATTAGGATGGGGAACTAATGAGAGGAGGAAGAAGGAGAAAGAGGAAGGCGAAAGACAAGGAGAAGGTACGGTGGGTTGAAGGGTTACGGTAGAAGAAGGGGTTGTGTGGTTAAATTGGATAGAGAAGGTAGGAGTTGGATTGGGGCACGAATGAGAGGAGGAAGAAGGAGAAGGAGGAGGGACCGGCCAAGGACAAGGAGAAGGTACGGTGGAAAGGGATGCGTTGTTGTTAGGGTGGAATGGCTAGGGCAAGGAAATGTAAGCAAGTCTCTGTAGATGATGTCTACTGTAATGGACAGGTTAGACCCTTGAGATCTCGAGATTCCTTTCGTTGATCGAATGCGAGAGTATGTTCGGGGTGGATTAATTAGACTCGCCATACGGAAAAAATAATTAGTATTTTTCTTGATAATATCGGCTCGGAGTGGTACATTGCAACTCGTTCAATCCAAGAGATATTAAAAATGTCGTGAAACAAGAATGCCACAAATGTATTTCGAAATTGAATTGTTTCGAATTGGATCTACTGCGATCATTACTTCTAGAAATCCGATTGGCCTGTTTACTGCAACTGGAACGTGTCTCTTACTTGTATGACTTTGGAAAAATTGAAATTGTGAATCAATAATTTAAGTACCTAATTAATTAATTGCCAGGTGAACCTGGGCACGTCCGGGCTGCTCGCGCAGGACACGAACACCTTCAACGGCGTCGTCATCAAGTACAACGAGCCGGGCGATGCGAAGATCCCGAATATGAGGTGAGTATTTGAATTCCAGGTCTTACTCGCTTGCGAAAGGTCATGGTGAAGACTATTTCGAGAGAATTAGAAGATGACCAATATGACAATGAGGTACGGTAGGGTTACTGTAACTTTCTGCCGAATCGTTTGTTGTGGTGAAATTCAATAGTTCTTTTTCAATTGGACTTTATCGCCAATATTCTATAAAAATGCTACCTGCGTCTTTCTTGTCTCACGATGGCTATAGATTGCGTTTGGGAGCTGGAGAGCAATATCTTCAATTTCTTGACCAAAAAAACAATACTAGATAGATCGTAAAAAAGGGGGGGGGGCTGTTTATACTATTAATTACGTTAATTAGTCAATTAATGAGCTTAATTGAGCTAATTGCAGATGGCGCCTGTACCAGTTCAAGGATGGGGACGACTCGCTACCGTGCCTCTACATCCATCGGCAGAGCGCCTACCTGGTGGGTTTAATGAACCATTCATACCAAATTAATTATGCTTAATTAATTATATATATATATTATTAGTGGGATGGCTAATTTACGATGGCCAGGAAAAACTAGGCGCGAGGGGGCTTGTTTTGCGGTATCGAGACACGACAAAGTACATCCGTGTTTCAAGAGTATCCCATAAATTGACTGACTGGTCGGGTGCAATTTTGTCTCAGTTTGATGTGCCTGCTAAAATATAACTGAGATTCCATTGAATAGAGATCCGACGCAAGCGCAACGCTGTGAAATAAATTGTAATCGCTCGCTTTGCTCAGACAAGGACTACGCGCACCTGTGCTTCAATGATTTCACATAGCACCACTTTTCAAATCTTGAATAATGAAATGATCATCGATGATCTGGTTTGGACAATACTAATTGTGGTAACATAGTCCACCCTCCCCTAATTCAGCTGCTCCAGTATTAATTATTCAGCTAATTAGCATAATTAATTAAGATCGGTCGCGACCGCAAGATCGCCGACCTGCCGGTGGACCATCCGTCATGCAGCAAGCAGCACGCCGTGCTGCAGTACCGATCGGTTAGTTGACTAATAGTTTGACTAATATCCAATATTCACCAAGCTTCCGATGGGTTGTGAGCTCCTTCTTTCGGAGTCCCATTTGATTCTAATCATCTTGATAACCTCGCAGATTTTTACTAATTGGGATAATTTAATGTTGTTGAGTAGAAATGAGTAGAAAAAATTGAAAAACCATAAAATATCGATGGGTTATGGAAAGGGTGAAACCGGGGAGTCACTTGTTAGAACTTGTTTTTTTCTGATATATTGAACGATCAACTGGATTATTTAAATAATATTCAGTAACTAATTAATTAATTAACTAATTAACCATCATTCCAGGTACCATTCGAGAAGGCGGACGGGTCGCGCGCCCGTCGCATCCGGCCCTACATTATCGATCTTGCCAGCGCGAACGGGACTTTCCTGAACGGAAAGCGAATCGACGCGTCCAGGTACGGTAGTATTGATTGTTGGAAAAGTGACGAACATCATACTGTAGGTTGCGAGGTTTTTAGAGCACGGTAATGTGTATTCTTGGGAATCATGATGGTAGCACGAGTTGGTGCGATATAATGCTGAACAGGTGATGTAGTGTGCTTACAATTGGTTTTACTCGAATCAGTTTGTATTTTAGTCTGTTTCCCTATTCTATCAGTCTGACTGCGCATCTCGATGTATTGTAGTGAGGACGGTGCGCGAACTCACCTTGTCAATTGACGCATAAAAGCTCCGATATTTTTTTAACCAGGAGTAGGCACACCAAATGAAAGCGGTCGCTAATTAATTAATCAATCAATTAATTTGCTAATTAGCGCTAATTACCCTAATTAAGGTACATCGAGCTGAAGGAGAAGGACGTGCTCAAGTTCGGGTTCTCCTCGCGCGAGTACGTGGTGATGACGGAGAACGCGCTCGAGCACGAGGGCAAGGTACGGTAGTTTTGAGCAATGGCTTATCGAGAACTGACTGATTACTGTAGTTTTGAGCACGATGGCAAGGTACGGTAGATTTGGGCAGTGCGATCTAGAACTGACAATGAGTGGATACGGTAGCTTTTAGAAGGTGCGGTAGCTGATAGGGTGGGTACAGTATGCAAGAGGTTGGAAAAAAATAGTATACACAATCGGCCACAGCAGTGCATGCATGGACGTTTCATGACGTTTTGGTTAGGGTTCTATGCCCTAACCTTCATTGTTTTTTCGTGCGCATGAATTACTTGTAGTTTGGCGTTGCACTAGCAGATGATGTGTGGGAGGAGTAGGACCGGATTGATTTCGTTGCAACAAAGACATAACAATTGCTTCAAATTTGCCACTATATTCTACCGTACTCTACCGTAACCCCATTTCGTTGCAGGAGTCGAGCCCGGATTCGAGTGACGTGAGCAGCGATGAGGAGGATGACGTCAAGAAGGAGGTGAAGGAAGAGGAGGATTGAGAGATCAAAGATCAGACTACAGTGAAGATCAAACTACAACCAGTTCAGTTTCACCATATTTATGTTGTTTCCACTCTCGTTTTGATATATATAGTTTCGGTGTTAGAAGGTACTGGCAAAAATGCGTTTTGATTGTGAGATAAAGTTTACGAATATTTGATTACTTGTTTCTGACACAGTGAAATACATGTTCCGAGGAAGTGAGGTCTTTGGTACTGAAATGACATAGTCTCGCTGAATTACCGTATCCTATATCTTGTAATATTCTTAGCTACAGTAGTCTTTACAACCATTTTGCTTCCTTCTTTCATTTTCCCGCTTCTTTTTCTTCCTCCTCTCGTTCCTCTCCTTGTTACACTCGGTTCGGGTGCAGAGGCAACGCTAGAGACGGGCCTACTATGACTCACTATGTTACATCCCTTTTTCTCCGAGAGATCACAACGAACCCATGAAACAAACAGAGAGTAAACGATGTAAGAAGACAAAGAACGAAAGAGGAAGAGATGAGCATAACAGCTGATGCTTACTCTTACTCTTGATCCGATGCTGGTTTTGTTTGTTCGGAATCTGCTTGAATCGCCTTTGCTCCTCTCATTGCAGGATGCGTTCTCGAACGCTGTTCATTACTTTCCTCGTAACTTCGTTAGTGAGCTGTGGTCAGTCGATTGATTTGAAAAGACACTCGGCGCTTCAAAGTAAGAGCAAAACGCGTCTGATCCTCAGATGTCGACGAGTTTCCCCGACACGGAAAATTTCCGAGAACCGACCTCACCTTCTCGTTCGACAACAGCGACTCCGGAATGTCGGACACCGAAGCCAGGTTTATTGAATGACACATTTGGTGCTATTTTGAGGCTCTTCATTCGACGGATAATCTCAGAAGTACTGTAACTGCTGCTTTCGACATCTGGTCCGCTGTCCCTTCTCTCTCGTTCAAGGAGGTTTGCGAGTTGAAATAATCTAAACACTCGTCTGTCACAAATCATAACCATTCACGAATTTTACGTAGCATTCGTTCTGCTTGGCAGCAGATTTTGAAGAGATTTGTGCGGCCGAAACCCGAATTATTGCGTATCAGTTTTTATAGGTTCCTTCCGGAGGCGACATCCAGATCAAGTTCGCCCGTGGACGGCATGGTGATAAGTTCCCATTCGATGGAGAGGGAGATGATGTTGGTCAGTCTCAGCTTGTTGGTGGGTAGGGTATCGGAGAGATATGAGGCCGTCCGCCTAAGAATGGAGCAAACGTTGGCACTGACCAAAAATGTCGATTCTCTTAAAATTTGTGTAGGGGCATTCTCGAGGATGCTGAACACGATAGGCATACTAATTTTTCATGTTGAGCCTCCGTTGGCTCCAGACGACGTCACGTCGAAATCGGTTTTTGGGCGATTTCACGACTCTCGAGATGACTAAAACTAGGAGAAAATGTTTCCCG
>LS589398.1:798757-821122 GCA_900490775.1 Pristionchus maxplancki
GTCATCTCGAGAGTCGTGAAATCGCCCAAAAACCGATTTCGACGTGACGTCGTCTGGAGCCAACGGAGGCTCAACATGAAAAATTAGTATGCCTATCGTGTTCAGCATCCTCGAGAATGCCCCTACACAAATTTTAAGAGAATCGACATTTTTGGTCAGTGCCAACGTTTGCTCGATTCTTAGGCGGACGGCCTCATATGTCAACAAACTGTGGCCGTCCATAAGAACAGAAACCTTTTAGATAAGTTTTCCATCTTATAAGAATTGTCACCCCATGTTTCAGAACGACTGAGAGCTCTCATCTAATACTGAACCAGTCATGCAATTTTTCAAGGAAGAAAAGGAAGGAGCCGTGCCGGATTTCTTCTTGCAATTCCATGTTTATTCGTATCTTGTTTTAAAATTCCCCAAAGATACAGTTTTATTTCATTATGTGTCAGAGTATGGCATGGGAAAGAAAAATGAATTTTTGAAATTTTTTAATTATTCTGGTATGCAAATCGCCCTGTCGAACGAAAACAAAATTACGGAATGAATCCGCAAATATTAGCGGAATTGACTCTCCCACGCCGCTCCGAGCGAGAGCAAAATCTACGGAATGATTCCGCTAAATTTAGCGGAATTGGCAATTGCGGAATGAATCCGCTAAAATGAATTGCGGAATATTCCGCTCCAGCCAATCCAACGGACAATTCCGCAATTCAATTCCGCTAATATTTACGGATCTTTTTTTGTGTGATCTCGACAACGAATTTCTCGTAAAATTCACCCGAATAGTGAACAATCCCTTTCTCGTCGGGTACTTCCCATCTATGCTGAGGGATGTGAGTGCATCGAGTACTCAAAAAAAATAAATAAAAATAAGCCATGCTTTTGATATGCAGGTATTGACGCTGAGAAGGGCTTGAGGCGGACATTCTATTCAAGACCCTAGACCTGCCCGACATGGAAGTTGACGCCGATTGGATGATCGAGGCGATTATTGTCCGTTGTATCCTAATCTCTGCGAAATGGTTGAATATATTTTTTTCAGAAACGATGCCAAAGAAACGTGACTGGACAGTGGTTCTTGAAGCTGACTCGGTTGCTCACTGAAGACGATATTACTTCTCATGTCAACAACGACCCTGACCTTGAGGTAATTCATGTCGCTTCCGTAGCTTCAAATGAGATTTCTTTTCAGTATCAGTTAGTCAATGGCATGCACAAAATCACCGCGGCGAGCCTGAATTACGCCGTTTATTTTCGCGATGGGGGCACGAATCTGCGTGTTTCGTTCTATTACAGTCCGAGTGAAAAAGACAGAGAAGAATACGACACCGGTTACGGAAGTTCTGTGAGCAGTGGGGAAAGCTCTGGGAGCAGCAGTGACAGTGACGATATAAGCTTTTAGATTCGCCTTTCTGTCTCATTCTAACCGTGTTAAATGTAACGTTTTGATTGCTCACAGTTTCCAGAAGCACTCATGATCTTTGTACGACACGTATCTGCTTATTTTTCTAATCACATTCTTTCTTCATCGAAATGTAGTATTCGTTGTTCTCTATCCTACATAAACCATGCAACAATCCACGTTTACATTCCACTATGTTGTCACATGAGACATTCATTGTCACCAAAATACGTCAGAAACATCCAGGATATCCCTTAGGGGGCATCCAAAAGCCCGCATCATCCAAGAATTGGAGGAACTGGGGGGGGGGGTTCATGGCGGCATTCTTGAACTCGAAATAATTGTAGAAAGTGCTCTGCTTCTGCTCTCGATCCATTTTCGCAGCATCTTTCGAATCTGGGAGAACTTCCTGTTCCGTAGTTTGGGATACCTTCTCAAGTTACTGCCTTTATCATTAGAAGCTTCTTAAAGTATGTGACCAATTTCCATCGCACTTCGAATACGAAGGTTCTATGTGGAAATCAACGATTTTAACGGACAATTTTCGAAACTCAGAAATGAGATCCTCATCTTCTCATGAGAGAAGAGGCGAGAGCGCCCAGACAGCCAGGGTGCACCACCCCACAACAATCGCCTTGGCACACAACTTGTGCCGGCCGGCCGGAGCAGAGACGCAGAGGAGGCCCAGTGGCCGGTGGTAAACAAAGTTGTTGGTCCTCGTTCCTTTCACCGATTCGCCTACTTTTGCAAGTGTTCAACTCATTTTGCGTTTGTAAACGTTGTATCTCTCTTTTTTGTTTCTGTTACAGTAATCAGCCGCGCTTGATTTGCTTTCCCCATAAACATTATTATGAGCTTGCGGAGCTCCAGTGGTGGGCAAAACATGTATCGGTCTTGCCATTACACACACTTGCTGGCCACTCGCATTTCTCGCCGTTACTCGTCCTCATTCGACAACAATGGAATAGCCATTGGCAGGAGGAGTTACATGAACTATTGCATCAACCCGGACCTGGCGCGGCTGATCTTACCAAACCTTATCGAGTTACTAGTGTTATCGAGCTGACCGACCAGTCTATTACTGACCACAGGCGTATCTCGCCGTTGCTCGTCTTCAATTGACCAAAAGGGTACCTTTTTTGCAGGAGGAACTCTATGAGCTACTACATCAACCCGGACCTGGCTCGGCGAATCGAAATGGAGGAACAGGAGAGGGATGAGGCTATTTGGGAGGGCATGGGCATGCCGCCGGCTAACCCGCAGGTGAGTCTTGCCTTGTTTTGCCGTCGACGGGACTCCTTTCCTTTTCTAACTGTCCTAATTAGTGAAAGGGTAGGCATCATATTGACAGTTTAACACGGGATGAGGCAATCTGGGAGGGCATGGGCATGCCGCCGGCCAATCCGCTGGTGAGAAAGGTGCTTCCACATCAAGTGATTTTTGCATTACGTTAGATGGGCCCACTAGTATGATCCGCTGCTAAAAAGACACCAAGTGAGGCCATCTGGGATGTTTTTTCGTCACTTCTGCTATTGCGAATGGTGACATTGACTCGTCACAGCCTTCGGCGGACTTTGGTTCGTTCAGAACTTCCATTTTTATCAATCTCCTTGCAGATCAGGGCGCTCTCTCGCGAAATCAGAGGTGTACACGAGGAGCTAAAGGTATGATTTTGCTGTACTTATTATCGAAAAAGTTTATGGGATTTCGGGATTTCATGGGGTTAAAGAAGGAGAAATATCAAAGTTTGAGTGCCTGAACTGGAAACGCAGTATCGTAGCTATTTCCTTCTGAAATCAGAATTCTGAAAACCGAAAAATTTTATATGGTTTCTGACTCAAGTTAGAGCGAGTTGGCTGCAAGCCAAGTCACCCTGATCCCAGGCAACGGGCGAGAGAGCGTGCGAAATGAAGAGAGCGCGGATATACCCTCTGGCATAGTTGCCGTTTCGCATCCCTCCTTCTTTAACCAGGATGGCGTTTCAATATTTCTCATAACTTCAATCTTGCAGAGAATCCGCGAGTTCCTCCACATTGCGGGCGCCGTGACTGTCGTCTACTGCTCGTTCAGAGTGGTCAAGTGGCTGATAGGGTGGGTTAGTGTTGACACCTTCGATTCAGCGGCTTTGTAAAGACTGCAAGCCAAATTTGAGCGCACTTCTTCTCGGCACAAGAGAAGCCAAGAGTTGTGAGTCTGGGACAGAAACCAATGAAGTTCTTGAATAGTTTTTATTGCTGAGCACTCTTTTCTCCTTTCAGTGCATCTCCAACCACTCCCGCTCCTACTGTCTACAACGTCAAGCCGGCCAATATCTGGACGTCAATGTGGGGCATGTTCGGCCCGCCGTAAAGGTGAGGTTATCTGTCCCGAAAGCTTTCTCTAACAATAAGGGACAATGTTCAGATTCCTCTCCTACTCTTATTCACAGCTGCCATACCTCTCCATTTGTCACTCACTACTTGTGCAAAATGTACTAAAGAGACCGAGGTTCGACAGATTCGCTCGTGTTTTTTTTCCATAATATCCGGAATAAATTATTTGATAAGACTTTCAAAGCCCATCACTCAAAGCGAGACACACACTCTCGAATTGTTTATCATACAACCAGTTGATTTACAATATCATTTACGGAATATGTGGAGCTTCTTCTCTCAACTGTCATTTTGATCATGAGCTTTCATCCAGAGTTGTTTGCAGTTTCTTCCATGAGCCCGTGTCATAGTACTCAACCTGAATGTGTCTCAATTATTTTTCGATTTATAGGAAAGAAGGACAAGATGTTGACCATAAAAAGTATACCTTTTCCAAATATTGAAAGCTATATCATTACATTTGTCACGAGTTGACGCAAGTACTGATCGTCAGGTTTCTGCAAAACAGAGCGCCTTTGTTGAAAGATTAAGACAACTTGCCACTGTTTCTTTGCTTGTTTGTTTGTTTCTTTGCTATCTATTCCAATGCCTCACCAGTGATTACTTGTTGAGTGTGTTTAGACCACTGCAAGAACGAGGTTATAACTTATAAGAAACCGATAAAAAATACAGGAACAGTAATTAGATCAAGTAAATATATTTGAATAACAAAATAGGTGAAAATCTCGCCACGAAAACCACAAATTTTGAACAGAGATTCAGAGTGATATTCCGCGGCAAAAAAGAGCGGTGAGTGACGAAATGAACGAGAGGACACTCCGAGTGAATCATCACTCTCCCCCTCCCCCTCCCCTTGTCCTCTTCTCATCACTTTTTCTCTGCTCCCTCTCTTACAAGGAATTGATCGATCACTCACCCGCTTTCGTCCATCCTTTCCCTCTTCTCCATCGCATCTGCTATTAGGTGTACAACACCATTTGTGTGCACGTTCTCTCATTCTCCGTTATTATTTCCATATAATATAGGCCATATTTTCTGAACAACGAGTACAAAATTGCAAGACTTTTTGATGTTTCGTCATGCACTGTTTGCACCTTTGGTTGACCGTTCCCTACTCATAGTAATCATATTCTCGTATACCTCTCCACACTTCTCTGACTAATCCTCAAATTCTGTTTTCTACGATATTTTTTGATCTTGGTGTTATTAATTTGTACTTCTTCTCATATTTATATTTTCAGCGCTTTACACGCGGTTTTCATCATCAAATCATAATCTAATGAGCTGACTACAATGTGATACCTCCGTTATTCATCTATTCTTCAAAAACATCCGGGAGACGTGCCCACGTGTGCCCAGTGGAATCGTATAAGCTCTCAAATATCAATGAAATGAAGAAAAGGATTTCCATCCAATCGAGGTTCAGCGAGATGTAACTATCTACATCGCTTAATAAGATCAAAAGTATAAACGAGAACAATTAAATAAATTTGTTTCCCACTGACTTTCCGTGTATTTTGATACTGACATGCGCATGATGCAGATGATGAGATACTGTGAATTGAAAGGGGATGAGGTGAACTGATTACTTCTTTTCAACAAGTTGCTAATGTTCCTATTGGCCTCACCCCAATGAAGGCACTGACCTGGTGGGACTGATTAGGCTGCGAGAGCGGCGAGACGAGCAGAGTTCCGTTGATCATTCGAATCCTTCCTTGCACAGGCGGCGTTCCTGCCAGTCGCTGGAAATACGAAGGGAGTAGAGACGCAGAGGGTGAGACGCCTATTTCGTCAAGCAACGCTCATTCACACGATCCCTCCTCCATACTCACATCATTTGATTAGGTTCTTTCACTGTTAGCTGTATTAATGCGCCTGTTATAACGCGTAGTTAAATTCAGGATATAAGGAAAATGTGCGCTACGAAGAAGGCAGCAGCCAATGGCTTCGTCATCCTCAAGGAGCAGCTCGAGGATGTGGCCAGAGAGGAGGTATGTCCAATATTATTTTCATACATCTCCAACTCCTTCTGATTAGCTGCCATTATGTCAAGAGTGCGGTTGCTCTAGCTTTCCATGTAATGACGTTACAGTACCCGCGTATTCTCCTCTTCATTTATCTCAGAATCATCCTCTTTTCACTGTATTATCTGCTTCAGGAGGAGGCGCAGCTCGGCGCTGAAGCTCCTGCTGAGCAATCGCTCACCCAGGAGATCAAGAGCCTCCGCGAGGAGATGACTGTACGTTTCATGCCAATCGGAATGATGATATAGAGAGAGTCTGGCTTTAAGGACGCCCGAGAACAAGCCTGATACCATAACCTACCTTATGAGGCTTTCATAGTCGACAAAAGCTGACGGATCACTCTCTTCATTCAGCGTATACTGACTCGACCGGTTGAGAGACTGCGCAGAATGAAGAGAGTAATCCTTCAGCTTCTTTCGGGGGGCATAATGCAGTGCTGATCTTTCCAGATCGTCCGTCAGGGCGTGGACATCGTCGTCGCTGCGGGCGCCTGCTACGTCACCTTCAAGGTGCTCAAGTGGCTGTTCTGGTGAGTCCGACCTTCTCAAAATCCATGCCAATGGATAATCTACAAGACGCTGGGTTAGTCAGATGTGGGAGACCGGTCAGTCCGACCTTCTCCATTCTCCAATCTGCTCCAGCTGCATCTTACAAAGAGATAGAGTGCAAAATAAGACGCAGAATCTATGCCAACGGGTAATCATTTATCTATCAATCTTATCAGCGGCTCATCTGCACCCGTCGCTCCTTCCCCGCCCGTCGTCTACTACGTCAAGCCGGCCTCCTTCTGGACGTCGCTGTGGTGATCGTCGATCTGCGGATTCGTCATTTAATACGTGCTGTGTCGATTTCATTGTTGTTTAATGTATCTGCCAACTGGATAAATGATATTTGTGAGAAAGTTCGGTGTTGAAATGCAGCGATCAAATGCACAAGCAGAGCTCAAAGAGCCATCAAGAACGACCTATTTCGAAAGTCCGCGTGTTCCCGCCAGTCGCTTGATTCTACACAGACGCTAAAGCTATTTTCGAAGCAAGCCTCGCTCGTTCTCCTCCTATCGCTTTCATCCTGCATTATTCATTCACAACCTCATTATCTTCGTAGGATCATGAAAGTGGAACTGCCTCCTCTCCTATCCGTCATCAGCCTGGTGCGTCGACTGAAGGCAGCAGCCAAGGGCGAGGACCAGAACAATAGACAGGAGCAGAGAGAGTCTATTGATGAATCCGCGCAGATGGAGGAAGACATGAAGGTCATCCGCGAGGAAATGGAGGTAAGATAGGATTTACTGAACACTTTTCATTTCTCAACGCTCTGTCATCAATCAGAGACGCGATGGAGCATGGGAAGTGAGAGAGTCAGAGACTCTTGATCTGCTTATATTTAGAAGCAGGACACGGGAACTGCAACGTTAATTTTCAACAATCTAACTTTCCAGAGACTTCGCGAGACGATCCCCATTGCGGGCGCCATGGCTGCGGGTTACTGCGCCTTCAAAGTGCTGAAGTGGATCGTGTCCCTCTGAACGTTCGAAAACGTTATCGATGTGCACATTTGTGCATTGTTGTGCTTTATGTTTAAATAAAGTTATTTGAATTAAATTGTTTATCACAACACATCGAGAATAATGTTTCTCGAGATACAGAGCCTCCAGAGGGTCGAGGAGACGATAACAGAGCGCAGACACGCTGAATATTGATCAAACTGTTCCTGACAGTCGCTTGGGTAGGCGTAGACGCAGAGTGATATCTTCAATGGACGCGGATGTTTGATACGCAGACTCCATAGACGTTGAGCCTTTGTTAACTTTCCTGTACAGGATGTCCATTCGTCCTCCTGTTCCCACCCCTGCTCACATCGGTGAGCTCCTCGAAGAGATTCATGAGGCAGTGAAGGAGAAGGTTAGTACACAACTATTCGAAGAAGGGGGAGGGTATGGTGCTGCACTTACATTTAGTCTTTGCAGCCGCCCAAGTCCTCCAAGGGCTCGATCAAGCGCAAGATCAAGAACCTCCTCCCCTCTCCGCCCGACTACTTCACGAGACTCTTCACGGCATACATCGAGGTCGGATTGCATCAGGATATTTCCAATTCTGTACTAGGATCTTTTCCATGACCCAGATTTTCAAGTGCTAAGATCATTAGTAGCCGTAACAATCCTTGGTCAATGACATGATGCCATGTTGAATGCTCTTCTCAGTAAATGCTCAGTTATGATACCCCTGGCCTAGCAGATGCTCCCGCAAGACGCAAGTGCCTAGATTAGCGGGGTCACCTGCACCTTTGCCTACCTCAGTAAGGCGTTGGAGTATATGTATTTCAGGTGGACACCGACTTCAGCGACCCGCAGCAGTGCTTCCTGAAGAATGTGAGCATCGGCAACGCCCCCAAGGCAAGCGAGATGGCCCAGGAAGTGAAGCAGCTGAGAAGGATCCTGATGGGCATGGAGGAGGAGAAGAAGGTACGCGATGCGCTAATTCAAACCTCGACGAGAATGTCCATATCGCTAGAATGTCCATGCTAAATGTCGAGACCCTCGAAATGTGATGTGAGATCCTTTGTCGGGCATATCGATCAAGAAAGCTGCTCATTAATCTAATGAATTTCGTTCCAGAGATTCAACCTCTATCTGCAAGTCGCGACCACGGTCGGCTTCGTCTACGTTGGATACAAACTGGCGACGCGTCGTTGGTGATCGTTCGTCGTCGTTGAAGTCCATCGAATCCTTCTCGCTATCATGTTGCACCACCGTATGGAATTCATGCACTGCTACATTGTTACATTGATTGCGATAAAATTATTCGCGTTTTCGAACATGATTTGATCTGAGGCTTCTTATAAGATCTTATCTTATCTTATCGACTTGAAGTATCAGATTGTCCTCCGTGATCAAAGGATCATGCGCACAACATATGAATTATACGTTGAATCATTCGCGCCATTTGCATCGACTCTCAGGGACGCCAAATCTCAGGGACGCGTACTCAAACTGAGTATCAATAATATATCAATAAATTTTGTATTAATAGCGTCCATTCCGTTCCCACATCATCCCTAATTTAATGTTTAAATTATCTAGTGTCGTCTCCATTTCAGAATGGAGGAAGCGATCGAAGACCCGCCAGTGGACATCAACGAGCTGATAATGGTGCTGGAGGAGGCGGCAAGGAAGAAGGTAAGATGACCTGATTGATCTACAGTGATTCATTCTCTGCGAGCTCATTCACAGTTGCGTAGTGTTTAATTCGTCTGCACGCGCGTCACATTTCGTCTTTTTTTCTCCAGTTTGCATGTGGAATAGCTAAATTTTGTAGCCCAAACGTTTCTTTCAGAGATCCCTAGCGACCACCGCGGACGCCGCGTACGAGCTCACGCTGCTCGATCGTAAGCTGCAGAAGCACATCAGGATCGAGAAGGCCAAGAGAGAGGTATTATTTTCTCTGCGGTATTTCAGTTATAGAATTCCTTCCGGATGTCCCCACGCTCGCCCCTCCCCTGTCTTTTGCTATCTCTGATGAGACACTCTCTCCTCTTGTAATTGCATAATATTCCAGGTGCTTCGTCTCATCAATGATGCTGCTCTCTACATTGCGGGAGGCTACGTGCTCTACAAGTGCGTGAGATAGGGCTGGCTAATTCTCGGAATTAAGGGCTTCAAGGCTATTCCTCTCCTTCAGATGCCTCACCGTCGGTCCTCGACTACTCGCACAGATGTCCGAGTAACCGCCGTAGCTGGCCATTTCGATTGTTGCCTTGATTCATGCGTACCTTCACATGAATTGTATCCATGTTTGAATAAAGTCTACTGTAACAGTTCTTGGCTCATTTTTTGAAAATTGGTCAGAGCGTCCAGAGATATATAATTAAATTGAATTAAAACAAAGCATTCGTGACAGACTAATTCTGCTGCTGGTATGGGATGGACGCAATAATGTTAAAATTGGCGGGCCTTTTTGTGTCCGATATCCGATATATCTTCGTCGTAATCCTATCATGTTGTCGTTCTATGTAGGAGATCCCCTATTGTCTTTTTAGCGACCGACCTAATGCAGCAGCCTGCGGACAATCAGCCGAAGACAATTGCTCAGCTAGTTCAGGAGATTCATGAAGCTGTTCAGGAGACGGCAATGATTGTACATCTTAAAATTTTATTGTAACCATTGCCTGATCTCATTTCCTTTTAGCCCACCAAACCCAATCGCTTCAAAAGGATTTTTGCAAAGAATTGCTTGGGAATTCTTCCCAAGCAACCGAGCTGGTTAGATAAACTGTCCACTGCATACGTCGAGGTTCGATCACGATTAAAGTCGTCCAGAATATCACAAAACAGTTTAGATCAAAACAGAAGTTGCCTACGGTCAAGAGCTCAAGAACTATAGACTTGGATACGCTCCGAAACCCGAGGAAATCGCACAGAATGTGAGGGAGCTCCGAGAGACTCTAAACGCTTTCAGAAAGCAGGAAAAGGTGAGCTGAAAACCGAGATTATTTTATCGCAGTGATTGAACGATCCGATGCCATTGCAGAGAATCGAGTGGCACGGTTACATGGCAAGTTACTTGCCTTGGGGGCTTGTCATTTTCCTTGCTCTCAAAGCTGCTTGGCGTATTTGGTGAGCATTGACGCTTTGTGAGTCTTTTATGAGCAGCGGAAAGAATAGAACAATATTCTTTGCAGAAGCGATGATTTCTCGTATTCGTCCCATGGGCAAACGCGTCCCCTACGTCATTGATGAACAATTACGATATATTTTCCACACGATTGATTGTCCATGTTTTGTTGATAAAAATTTTTTAACCTCTAAAGTGCATTGTTGATTAGAATAACAAAAGTGGTTTTCAAAATATTCAAATGTTTTGCTACCAGTCGCTTTGGTTTGGACGTGAAATGACGCTTGAGCCACTCATTAAGACTAATAGTTCAGTGTAATCTCTCCTTTTTCGCTCTATTGCTTACAATCAATTAATATTGCAGAATGGACCAGGCGAATCAAGAAGCCGCTTTCCCTACCGACCTCGAAATTGAAGAACTACTACTGGTTCTGGACGAGGCAGCACGTACGAAGGTGTGTATCGGAGCAAAAATCTTACGACTCTCTCACTTTCGCGTGCTCTCTCGTCTCTCTGATGGACAAGTGGTCACTCGAAATGAGAGAGATGCCGAATTGTCATCACTAGTGTGTATTTTCGACCTGATCTCTATCCAGAACAATATCCATTTCCGATTTTTTTTCACAGAGACACCTCGCTAAAACTGCAGATGAAGCGATCCACCTCACCAATCTCAACCGATCTCTTTTCATGACAAATGCAGTTATCAAGAGGAGAACGCAGGTATGTTTTTGGATCTTACTACCGAAAGTTAGTAGTACAATTCGATTGTTTCAGTGGATCAAGCTGACTCTCGACGTTATCGACGTCGCGTTGATTGGCTTCGGTGTCTACACGCTGTTGAAACTTGCGCGCAAGAATATGAGGCTGGTTGCCTAATAATCGAACACTACCATGAACAGTCTGGTACAGTGATTTTTCGAAAAGTTGGGGAAATGGGTTATCAAAGGTCCTGATTATCGTAGCAAACTTCATTTTGCACCATCTCGACCGGAAGAGGCAGGCTGCACGTAGACTGAACCATGCTAAAAATACATTTTCTTTGATAACTTTGAGATGGTATAACCGAATCACTTGAAAATTTAATCATAGCATTTGAAAAGGATATCAATAACTTGAGAATCACCAAACATAAGAAACTGATATGATAACGGTTGATAAAAAACTGTTCTTGAATATAAGGACGATCCGAAATACACGAATCGCATAGGCGGATGCGCCTTGGTCTGGGGATCATTTTGATTATATTGAGTATGGGGTTTCATCTAATCATATTTTTGCTATCGCCTCGTTTTTGCGTCATTTATCAGCTCGAGGCATTGGAAAATGAAGAATTGGATTGAGTTTCACTCACTTCCTCGAGGAGACAAAGGGATTAATTATCATTCTTCGTTCAACGCGCCAAATGCGCGGCGTCAAAACTGATAAATGACGCAAAAACGAGGCGATAGCAAAAATATGATTAGATGAAACCCCATACTAAATATAATCAAAATGATCCCCAGACCAAGGCGCATCCGCCTATGCGATTCGTGTATTTCGGATCGTCCTTATATTCGAGAACAGTTTTTATCGACCGTTATCATATCAGTTTCTTATGTTTGGTGATTCTGAAGTTATTGTTATCCTTTTCTAATGCTATGATTAAATTTTCAAGTGAATCGGTTATACCATCTCAAAGTTATCAAAGAAAATGTATTTTTAGCATGGTTCAGTCTACGTGCAGCCTGCCTCTTCCGGTCGAGATGGTGCAAAATGAAGTTTGCTACGATAATCAGGACCTTTGATAACCCATTTCCCCAACTTTTCGAAAAATCATTGTGCCAAAGCTTGTTCGATTATTAGGCAACCAGCCTCATATGTGAGAAAGAAGAATGGTTCGCGATATAAAGTATCCAAAAAATTTCCACCAATGAATAATTTATGACTCCCTCGATCAGACAACTATTGCAATTGTTGAATGAATAAAAATATTGACCGTCAAACTTTTTTGCACTTGTTCGGCAATGCGAGAGGAGAACACCAAAAAAGTTATTGCACAATGCCACTCCCTCCAGCAGTTAGGGCAGAGGGAGATGCTCGCGCACCCATTACGTCATGCTGACGGGCTGATCCGACCATCTCCATCGTAAACACTCTATCGCTTCCCCGCACCGGCGAGAGATCGTGAAAAATGTAGAGATGGGAACATTGCCAGCAGTACTTGTTGCATCATCCTGACTGTCGAGCACACACAACTGTTCTTTCGCGCCGTATTTCCTCAGTATTCTACCTTTTTATTTCCCTGTCTCACAAATTGCCTGATATCTTCAATAACTAATGTTTGTAATCAGATAATCAAGGCCAACGAAGTTCCAATCTATCAGCAACGATGGGAAAGTCGAATACTAAGAATGCTAATCGTTCCGCTCCCGCTCGTCGCACTCCGGCAGCGCAACAACAGGTCAGCAATTCCATCTCATTAGCTACTTATCACTAGAGCTCGAAATACGAGCCACCGTCTCTTCATTCTTCGTACTCTCTCGGCAGCAGAGAGAGTGTGCAAGATGAAGAGACGGTGACTCGTCTTTCGAGGTCTACTTTTCACGTAGTCTAAGTGACTTTAATCGTAGACGAGAGGAAAGAGAATAGTGTTGACAAATCGATACTCGTCTCTACTCTTTTCGCGTACTCTCTCGTCTCTCTGACTGGCGAGAGATCATTTGCAACGAGAGAGACGCGTGCCGAATTGTCATCACTAAAAGATATCTCGCTGCTTTCAGGTTGCCCACCCAACAGCCCCGACTCCTGAGCTGACCGAGAAGGAGAAGGAGGAACTGGTGAAGACCAGCGATCTGGAGCTGGCGATGGATCTGTTTGGAGATATTGGAAGTAAGTAATAATGGAAGTCGACTTTCGAGTTCTCGTGCTCATTTACGACAAATTACCATTTAGTGATACGTGATTTGTTGCAGATGCTCAACTACCATGCCCACGCAAGTAAATCCACCGATGCAAGGAGACAAACGCGGAGCAGGACAATCTATAGAAGAAATCATCTCTGACAGCCTAAGCGTGATCTAACCAACGCCCTTCATCGCTTGTGAATGTGTCGTCAACCAGTTATTGTGTTTGTGAGAGAAACTAATAAATCTATGTTCATTTCCCGGTTGCAATCATGGAAGCCTTTGGTCAAGCAAATGAGAGAACCAGAAAAACGAGGAGGCCCTAGCCACTCTCGTGGTCACTCTCTTTCTCTGCCTTTTCCAGGGTTTCCCTCTCCTCTCCCTGCCTCTGCCGCCTCCTCTCCTCTTAGCGTAAACATCAATAGCCTGCAACGTCTCTGTCCACTCTCCCTCTCCTTCTTGGAGACTCCCTTTCTCGCCCTCCACTCTCCCCCTTCCCTTGCTCTCTAAAGTCGCTTTAGTAACTCACGGATTCTCTATCAACGCTTCACAAAACTGTTGAAGATGGATGAGACTGATGTTGTCTCGCTCTTTGATGAGATGTGAGTTGATTGGGGCGATATTCTGACTTTGTAGGTTGCTTTCTTGTGGTTTAACTCAATGAGTTCTGTTGAGAAGCACATACAGTGTGAGGGACTTGCGGACATACTTTCACGATGTGATCCGCCGCCTGGCTATGGAGGCAGAAGATGAGGATGTGAGTATGGGATTTTTCATTGTCTGTGAACTCTAAACGAATTGTAGAATCTCTGGTCCATACGAGAGCTTCAATGTCCTTTTCAGAGACTAGCGCTCATGTTCATCATCGATGTCTACTACGACGCGCCACGAAGCGAGCCACTGCTGGACGTTGACGGCATGACAGAGGACGAGACGGAGGTCAGCGACGATCACTGATTAGAGCTGATCTCTCTCTCTGGTCAGAGGGGCGAGAGAGTGTGCAAAATGAAGAGATGACTACGAACTACCACTGAACACCGCGCCCTATTCAGAACATCCGCGACAACTTCGAGGCTGCGTTGCTTGCTTTGATAACAGTCGACGGATGCACGAGATTCGTCGGTTTGCCATTGAAACGGTTTGATTTCTTTTTAATTTAAATCTAAAACATAAAAATTCAGACACATCCTCAACGGGCTCACACTGTTTCGCCTCGAAATTTACCCTGTCGCAGCGGAGATTGCTGATATTTGCGTCAAGGTGGCATCTAAAATTTTACAGAGTATTCAAGATTTTTGTTTCAGAAAGACGACACAGTGCATCTAATAATGGACACTCGATTAATCGATTTGGAAGCGCGGCTGTACTTCTGGGCTTATGGCACGCTTATACAAAATGACCGCTTCGTGAGTCGACTTTCCCCTTTTCAACGTCTAATGTTCGCGATGCAGATCGTTCGCTTTTATTGTTTGAATATTTCCAGATTCGCAACAAATTCGGCATTTCAACTCCTGTGATGATCGAACGAGATTATGTGAGGAACCAAATAAATTTTTAAAAAGTCTAATCGCTTCATATTTTTAGGAAATACGTCCAGCAACTCCACCACCATTCGATCAACTGCTACGAGCGCTTGAATCAAGTACGTGGTGTTGATTTCCAAGACGTTTGGGGCCTGAAATTTAGCGTTTTGAGTGAAAAAAATCCATTCAGGACAACCACAGCAGAAGGAGACATGGTGGCTCCCGAGAAGGCCACAGAAAGGAGATGATTTCACGAACGCGTTTGTCGGCTCGTCAAAGTTGATCGTGCTCCTATCGGATATGTATCGAGGAGGGAAACTATGAATTTTCTCTACTGTCCTCATATCATATTTATTGCGAAAATGAATCAATTTTATTAGCTTAGCAAGTAGTGCAAATAATCCGATTTCACGAAGCGATGAGCAAAACCATGCGAGTTTATCAAAAAAAATGAAAGTGAGGGGGATGGGCTCAAGGATTCGCCTCAACTCTTGCTTTAAATATCCGTATCATCTTCATCACCGTGACTTGTGCCCCTCTCTTAGTGCGATCGATAACTGTCAGCGTCGCAGTCACTTTCTCATTTCGGTTAATTGCATCCGTTGCCTGTTGCCAGTACGCAAGCCCGTTATTATCGTACCGCAGAGATTTGTAGGCGTTTATGATTTTTACCGATGAGACAAGCTGAACGCATCGGGAGAAGAATGATTCATTCCCTGAAGGAGTAGTTTAAATTTCGCTGCTCTTCCCATCGAACGATCCCACCTATCATGGCATTAAGAGACCTTCTCCGTAAGAATTTACCATTTTACCCCCTCCTCCGGACATTGTACTAGCAAACGGTTCCAGCCCTCCGTGCTGTCATCATAGAAAGTGGTCAGGGCCTTGTTTACAAAATCGATAAATTTGTAGTGCCGCGACGCGTACGCGGCGCGTCAGGTGCGCGCGAAATTTGAAAACTCGATTTTTATAACTTCTCACCCGAACAAGTTAGACTCGAAATTCTTTCTGCGTTATGTTTCATAACTTCTAAGCGCAAACTATCATCGGGAAACTTCCCTTAAAGTCGAATCTTAAGTTGATTTTCTAATATCAAAAAATATTTTCACTAATTTTTCTCCCACTAATTTCTACGTTCCGAGATAAACGTGAGCTCCCACATAGCACAAATTGTAGTCACAGTATACCTAGAAGACATGTTCCAATTTGAGTGAAATTTGTTTTACTCCTAGCAGGAAAAGTACATGTCGAACCTTGCACATCGTGAAAATTTTAAAAATCAAAAGTTGAGCTTTCAGCTCAATTATGTCTCAGATGAACGAATCAGTACATAAAAGCACTAAATCGAGCTTTTGGAACATTTTGCAGTACTTTTGGATCCTTTTTAACGATTTGATTTTCCTCGGAATTTTTGGAAATTTGGCCCTTTTTTCTGCACTGTCCGGAAAGAACGTGGGCTCCCACATACCACAAGTTGTGATCACAGTGTACGTAGATCACATACTTCAATTTGAGAGAAATACGTTTTACTCATAGTAGGAAAATTGCGGACCGAACTTTAGTCGCTGTGAAACTTGTTCCGTAAAAATACTCGCAAAAAGGTTAAAAAGAGCTGCAAACTCTTCCAAATGTTTGATTCAATACCTTTCTGTCCTGAAACGTCTAGCTGAAGCATAATTGAGCAGAAAGCTGAACTTTTGATGTTCACATGTTCACGGGAAGCCAGGTTCGGTCCGGAATTTTCCTACTAGGAGTAGAACAGATTTCTCTCAAATTGAAGTATGTGATCTACGTACACTGTGATCACAACTTGTGGTATGTGGGAGCCCACGTTCTTACCGGACAGTGCAGAAAAAAGGGCCAAATTTCCAAAAATTCCGAGAAAAATCAAATCGTTAAAAAAGGATCCAAAAGTACTGCAAAATGTTTCAAAGGCTCGATTTAGTGTTTTTATGTACTGATGCGTTCATCTGAGACATAATTGAGCTGAAAGCTCAACTTTTGATTTTTGAAATTTCCACGATGTGCAAGGTTCGACATGTACTTTTCCTGCTAGGAGTAAAACAAATTTCTCTCAAATTGGAACATGTCTTCTAGGTATACTGTGACTACAATTTGTGCTAAGTGGGAGCTCACGTTTATCTCGGAACGTAGGATAAAATTAGGAAAAAAATCAAAAAAATCTCGCGTCACTGCCGGATAAAAAATATCGTCAGAAAGGTTCAAAAGGGCTGCAAACTCTGTCAAACGTTCGGTAATGTGCTTTACTGCAATAGGACGTCGAATTGAAGCATATTTGAGCTTGAATAAAATAAAGAAAAATTTCCATGAACCCCGGGTCATGGTGATCGCCCGACAAAAAGATTCATAAAAAATTTCAAAGACCTGGAATAGGTCCAGGATTTTGGATTTAACACTTTTGGGTGCTGGGGCTCCCAACTGAAGTATAATTAAGGTGAAAGCTCGACTTTTCATCTTTGTACTTTGGCAGTGGACAAGGTTCGAAAAACATTTTTCCCACGAGGAGTAAAACCGATTTCTTTCAAATGTGAAATGTTATCACTAGACACCATGTGAGTACATTTTGTACTATGTGGGACCTCTCCCCCCTTCCAATTAGTGGGAGAAAAATTAGTGAAAATATTTTTTGATATTAGAAAATCAACTTAAGATTCGACTTTAAGGGAAGTTTCCCGATGATAGTTTGCGCATAGAAGTTATGAAACATAACGCAGAAAGAATTTCGAGTCTAACTTGTTCGGGTGAGAAGTTATAAAAATCGAGTTTTCAAATTTCGCGCGCACCTGACGCGCCGCGTACGCGTCGCGGCACTCCAAATTTATCGATTTTGTAAACAAGGCCTTGACCACTTTCTATGATGACAGCATGGAGGGCTGGAACCGTTTGCTAGTACAATGTCCGCCCCATGGTGAATTCTTATGGAGAAGGTCTCTTAATTCCGTCCCTTCCAAGAAAATTCGAAGTAAAAACGAGCCGACGACAGGAATGAGCTTGAAGCATAGCAAGGATTGCGTTTCTAAAAAAATAAGATTAAAAAATAAATTATTAATAACCGGAATAATCAACAAAACGCACGCATCCGCTTCACGAAAACTGGTCATAAAAGTGATTGCAAGCTCAGCCACAGGTAAACCTAACGTATTCTCAAGAATGCGCCTTTCAACATCGCTGAAAGTCGAACTATATCTTATTTCCATTCTTCTGATGCGTGAACATCTAAGACACAATTTCAGCAAACGAGCAAAGTTTTCCTCCTTTTTGAATAATTCGCCCGGATCCACCTCAATATCCTGCAATAAACTTTTTACATGTCGTATCTACGATTAAACCTCACATAAGCAGGGCGGATATTTGTATTTGCATGCCATTTGGCGAGTCCAAAGTAGTTCAAATATTTTTTCGAAAGCCTGATACTCAAAGGGACGAATGCGTAATGGAAATCGATATGTTTGCCCCATCGAAGCACTTTGATTGGCGGGAGACTTTTCCTATCTTGGAAATGATCAAGAGAGGCAGAATTCCATCGATGAGAGACCTGAATCATATATCTATTATATCTCTTATTTATGAGACGGTGTAAAAAAATTATCAATGCTTACCAGTCGCATGCTCTCAATTGATTGCTGTCCAACGGATGACATCATACGGCAGCGTTTGAAGGTTCAATATTGATTCTGCGGACGACATGGATAGATGAGTTGAAGGCGATCACAAGAATACGGTTTCTTTTTAAAAAACGCACTCAAAGTCGCGGAACGCGGCTGCCTATACCTCTTGCGTTTGAAGTCGTGGTGGGAGTCTCTACAAGCCATCAGAACTTTCGAGAACCCCAAAACCCGGAGTAACAGAGGATCCATCTTCTTGAGCTGTGTCAGAACCAGGCGTATCTGGTATCTCTCTTGCGAACGGCATCGCTTTATTTTTTCGATGAATTTTGCAATAATCGTTCTTGATTTATCTTGAGGATTCAGCACATGCACAGCAAAAAATTAATTGAACACGCTATTCCCATTACTATGCTATCATGATACCATGAGAGAACGAATATTGCAAAGAATTTATTTTTCAAGTAACGCAAAAAGGTGATGGGGAATGAGCTCAAGAATTCGCCTGGTCGTGAACTCTTGCTTTTATAGTCACACGAATAACCTTGTTCTTGTAGTCCGAATCCTGGATTTTCAAAACCGCCGTGACCTTCTCATTTTGGTTTATCCTGTCGGTCCAACTTTGCCAGTGCTCCATATAAGAATTTTGAAATTTTGGAGCTCCGGCACTCGATAGTTGAACCTCGGATACAAGCATAACGCATTCGTCGGTGAAATTGTTATCTGACGGGCAAAGTTTAGTGAGTGATACTGCTTCCTTGGTTTGCATTAAAACTTGCTCTTGGCTGGCTCACCGCTGTTATCGGACAACCCAGAATCATACCTTTCATAAAATTTATCCCACACATGGAGCGCAAAACGAGACGGTGATATGATTGGTTTCGAAGAATGTCAAGGATTACACTTCTGAAAACAAGAATGTGTTATTCAACTATTTTACTCAAGGTGCTTACCCATAACTTTCAGAGTATTGACTGAAATCAGTAAATGCAATTTCATTGACAGTAATCGCGCCTAGCATTTTCCCAAGAAATCGCATTTCCGTGTTGCTCCAAATGGTGCAGGTTCCGAACTCGACCCTCTCAATGCGTGAGCAGCGACTAAACAGTGGCTGAAAACGATCTTGGAAGCGACACTCTTTGTTCAGAACGTCCCTGATATTGAGTCCGTCACTCGGATACATCTCAACATCCTGAAAAATATCCTGCACTCCATCTACGACCAACACTCACATCACTATCTGGATTATCTGGATTCCGAATCCAATTTTCGACTCCGAAATATTTCAAATAACGCTTCGAAATCTTCATTCTCAGAGTAGGAATGAATGCATGACTTGTGAAGTTGAAATACTTGCACCATACAAGCAACTTGATTGGCGGAAGTCTTTTTCGATCTTGTAAATGATCAAGAGAAGCGGCGTTCCATCGACGAGAGATCTGAATTTAACAGCATAGATAATTTTGTTGTCAAGTTAGACGAGGCGGCATAAAATCCATCCAAGCTTACCAGTCGCACGCTTTCGATAGATTCCTGGCCAACTCTTATGATTTGACGGATGACATCATAGGGCAAAATTTGAAGATTCAGTCGAGTTTCTTCGGATGGCATGGATGGATGAAATGGATGGATGAGATGAGTGAAAGTAAGGACTATAAAATTCAGATATATTCTTTGAAATGCACAAAATAAGATCATGTAACGCGGCTGGCACTGGCCATAGCTATTGCATTCAAACAAAGTGTTCGTGATGATGATCTCTAAAAGCCATCAGTATTCAGTAGGGTTGTCTATACGGAATTTATTCCGCAATTCCGCATCAATTTCCCCTCCCATTCCCTATTCCGCATCTCGGCCGAACCGGTCCCCTCTCAATGCGGAATTCCGCAAAGATTGCGGAATTCCGCATTGAAAATAGACCCTGGGAATTGAAAAACTATATGAGTTGAAACTGAAACACAACTCTATTCGCGCCTAGAAAGAGTGAGGGAGGCGAACCGATCTCGCCAATTCGAGAGATAAAGAATGAGTTTTGCGGAATTCCGCATTCAATGCGGAATTCCGCAATGAGAGTGAACCGATACGACCGAGTTGCGGAATGAGTGAGAGTGGGGAATGAGAAGAGGGTTATTCCGCGTTCCGTTTAGACAACTCTAGTATTCAGTACACTCGAGAACCCAAAAACCCGGAGTTTCGGATTTTTTGGGCTGTGCCAGACCCAGCCAGATCTGCTCGACTCTCTCGCGAACGGCCTCATATCATCCATGAATTTTTCAATAACCGTACTTGATTCTTCTTGTTGATAAACACACGATTTCCATGGCGTTACTATGCCTCCATGAGCGAACGAAAATTGCCAAGACCTTATTTTTTCAGTGCCACAAAATATAATAACAATGTGCGTGAAAGATTAAAGAATGAACGTAAGATTACAACAACGAACGTGAGGTGATGGGGAATGAGCTCAAGAATTCGCTTCATCGTGAACCCTTGCTTTGATAGTTATGCGAGCGATCTTCATCATGTGTCCCGTATCATCTACTTTCAAAATCGCTGTGACCTTCTCATTTTGGTTTATCCTGTCGATTTCAAGTTGCCACTGCTCCAAAAAACATTATGAATATTATTTGTGCAATCACTCGATAGTTGAACCTCCGCTACAAGTGTGGCGCATTCAGTGGAGAAATAGTTATCTGAAGAATCACTTTAGTAAGCGCTAATTCTCCCCTGATTAGTCAAGCTTTCTAGATTGCTTACCAACGTCTATTCCGTACATGACGTGCAATGCGAGACGGCGATATGAGTGGCTTCGAAGAATGTCAAGGATTACATTTCTGAGAATATATTGTATAACAATTTTTCAGAGGACTTACGCATAAGTCTCGGAGTAGAAGCTCAAACCAGTAAATGCAACTTCGTTGACAGTAACTGAGCCTAAACTTTTCCCGAGAATACGCATTTCCCGTCCATTCCGATATGTGCAACCGTCGAATTCGACCTTTTCAATGCGTGAACAGCGAATAAAAAGTCGATGAAAACGATCATAAAAGGGATATTCTTCGTCCCGATCGCCCGCGCTATTGAGTTTGGTTCCAACTTGTGGACATATTTGAAATATTCGATGGTAATAGTCATTGAGCGTTCCTTCATACGTGTCCTTGATCAGAGCACCCGAACAGATTTCGATGATGTCCTGCGGAATATTTTGCATATTGTCAATCTCACTGGAAACTTACATCAGTACGATAGTAGGCCTCTGTACTTTCTTGCCATTTGTCAACTCCAAAATAATTCAAAAATCTTTTTGAAAGCCTCAATATAATAATGGGAACGAATGGTGTGCTCTGGTAATCGAAATATTTTCCCCATCGAAGCATTTTGATCAAGCGAGGCAGAATTCCATCTGTGAGAGATCTGAATTGATTATTACGAGATAAAATTAATCCAAGCTCACTAGTAGCATGCTGTCAGTAGATTCCTGGCCAACTCTGATGATTTGACGGATGATATCATAGGGCAGAGTTGGAAGATTCAATGGAGATTCTTCCGATGACGCCATAGATGGATGACTACGAAAGCTCTGAGTAGAAAAAATGTACGGTTGATTAAAAGTGCGCAATTGCAACCACGGAACGCGGCTGGCTATAACTTCGCGCTCGAAAATTAATCAGGAAGAGAGAGTTTCATGAACCTCAGTCTCAGTCAGCCATAAACATATTCTCAATCGTTCCACACTAGGGTTGGTGAATCCGGATAATACCGACACTCGGTTATCCGACTTCCATTCCCTTTGTTTACTATCCGGGTGAGTTCGAAAACCGGTCGGTTATCCGAGTTGGAGAGGGAAGGACCGGATAACCGACTAAAACCGGCGGTTCCGCACGTAAACACGCGAGAGAGTGCGGATTCGCAAGTAAACTAGAGAGAGGCCA
>LS589398.1:858449-882487 GCA_900490775.1 Pristionchus maxplancki
TCATGATTTTGACCAAAAAGACAGCTTCGCCGGTCAGGAACTCAGTGAAAGTATTTGTAGAGATTCAAACGACGAATCCAAAAACAACAACTAGCTCGCTGTACGTCAAAAACTGACCGAGTTATGACAATTTGAAGTGGTAGGTCAAAAAAATCGATAATTTGCAAATTTGACCAAATGAACCGCATGGGCCTTCTCCTGACCCCCAAGGGTACCCACCAACCAACTTTCATCGAAATCGGAGACAAAAGTTTTTTTTCTAGCGTCAAAATGAGCTCGTTTTCCTACACTCTTACAGGAAACCCGTGATAACTCAATTTCCAGACCAGGAATACGGCGGTTCCGGCATGTGGAGCTGGCTGGACGGCACGCCATGGAACGACGACTACGCAGCGTTCAATTATGGTACGATATATTTTATTTTACGTCGTTACCAACAGGCCAATAACTCACAAGCCACTTGCTACGTTAGTACATAGAATCAATGAAACATAACTGAATCAATTTGCACAATTTCAGACAAATACAACTGCACGGTGGATGACACTCGGTTCGTGTTCAACTCGATCGAGAGATGGGCCGGGATAGAGGGAGAAGAGAACGCATTGGCATTTGTGGTTTGCACGGCTCCGTGAGTACATTTTTATGAATAATTTATGAATAAACCTCACTTTCATCATTTGACAATTGATTTTGGTTCAGCGCGAATAGATAGAAAAGTTGGCGCGCATAAGCAAACGTTGACTATTTATTAAAATTGAATATTGAAAAAAATCGTTTATGATCTTCCTACTCGTAATAAAGTCGAGCGCTGAAACTTGTCCTTCCAGGAAGCTCAGCTACTTCACGACTGTCACTACAGAGGCTCCTGTTCCGAGTAAGGTTTATTTCGATGTCAAAAAATAGATGCTCTCGTTTCTTTCTCTTGAACTTCTCACTAATCATGGCCCATGAGAGATGCGAATCGTGCGAATTTAAGCAGTAAATAAACGCATCCATTGCAGTCTTTCGCTGCGACCTGGACTGGCTCGAGCTCTACCCTGGGCTGTGCTACTCCATCTCGAACATTGCCGCTGACTATGAGACTGCCCAGCTGTCCTGCGAGCTGAAGGGCGCCCTGCTGCCGTCGATTCAGTCCCCGAAGGTGAGAATGGGCACCGTAATCAAGTGAACAATCCGTGCCATCATCAACGTGTTTTTCCAGAATGGCTTGAAATAAATCAAATTCTTAGGTTGGCAAGATATTTTCAGGTCAACGACGCATTCATGGACGTCCTCAAGCATCTCGGATACGAGAGTACCGGCTTCTGGATCGGATTGGGATGCGATGATCAAGGTTTGGATTATCTTTTATTAGCTAAGTAGGAGAACGAGCCAGTGCACTGGAAGACTACAACTGATGCATTTTCGTGGATGAAAAAAATTGACTTAAAATTATACAATCAGTCGATGTTTCAGGCGGTTTTATGTGGGACGACGGCGCCGTATTCGACTATAAACGCTTCAAGGACATACATGAACGTTAGTGTGAAAATAGAAACAAATAAAAGTGCTCGTTGAGTTTCACAAACGCTTTTAGTACTGAAGTGTTGATTCAAACTTGATTCGATGAGGTATCCAAGTGCAAAAAAATGGCAAGGATGATCTTGAATAAGGAACATGAGGGTGTGAAGGAAGAGGACGGAAATTGAAAACTTCTTGAATTCAGAATGCAGCTCGGACAACTCCACCGCTTACTACTTCGAGATTCACGGCGACTGGATCGAGACGCCGATCACTGATGAGCGATACATCGTCTGTGAGAGGGAAGCGTATGAGGAGGTGTCGCCACCGCAGCCGGGTTCGTAGTTTAGATTCTGTATTCTAACTAATCTGTCATCAATCAATTAATCTATAATGCAAAAACAGATCATTTTGCCAAAAATGTGCTCGGGAATGGAACTAATATTCAGTCCTCTGCACGAAACCCTTCGTGGAAATCGACGGCGAGTGCTACTCATTCTCTACTAAACTAACAGTGGCGATGGGCTACCAACAAGCATCCGATAGTTGCGATTCGATGCAGTCAAGGCTGCCCTCGATACCCGATCAGACGGTTGGTTATATTTTGTCTCGCTTCTAAGTAATCTTCATCGCTTTTTGATTCTCATTTTCTGGCATCACGGTGGTTCTTTCAGACGAACGCCAAGGTCCTTTTCGAGGCGAACGGCGTCCTGTTCTGGCTCGGCATCCACTGCGAGGATGGTAATGATCACAACTGATATTGAGCTGTGTGATTACTCTAGTAAATGGTTTATAAAAGAACAAGTCTGGTAAATTGTCTCTATGAATGACTGCAACTTGCCCTTTTTAGGACTTCTCGTATGGGACGACGGGACGTCGATGCTGTATGACAACTTTGATTCGGGTCAGTTCGAGAGGAATAAAACCCTAAACCCTAAAATTGAAAAATTAATTTCGTTTAGCACTCATAACCAATCGAAAGTGCGACAAACTCGGAGACGATCTCGGCTTCATCTTCTCCAGCGATGGCAAATGGCGACCGGCTGAGAAAAGCAACCCGCAGAACCTGCTGGTGTGCATGAAACAGTGGGTCAAATCAGATTTGGCGTTTTATCTGGATTTTATTGGACACGAGAATCGACGAGATAGCGATTGTGGTCGGATCCCTCACTACAAGTGATACTTGTGAAACGCAACTTTGATCCATTAACTGTACTTCTCTCCCCTTTCCTCCCATTCATTCCTCGTCGTCGTCAGTTCCCCTGGAAACCGAATTCAGAGGGACGCCGTACACGCCGACGTCGCCGGCGACGTCTACGGTGACGACGACAACGGTGACTGTCACGACAAAGAGGACGACGAAGAAGGACCCGCAGTCGTCTGAGGGCTCGTCGGAGGAGTGAGTAGTTTGATTTTCGAAAGAACAAAAGTTATGTAGTTGATGCAATTGCTTGTATTCAAGGACCGACGACCCCGACAACCCTGGCACCAAGACTACACACAAGCCGACAACGGCAACGCCGGCACCGGAGTGAGTTGAGAAGTTATCTTACCCTGAATATCTAAGCATCCTTAGCAATAGTATTAAGCCCCTATTCAAACACCTAAATGGATTTATCGATTTACCGTGTACCGTAATACCGTAATCTTTGATCTCTTTATGATATCGTAATCAACGATTCCAGCACGCCCATCCAGTGGTGGATGTTTGTCGTTATCGGCCTCGCTGTCGTGCTCGGCCTTCTGGTGATCGCCCTCATCGTGTACCTCGTCCGAAATTACTGCAAAAGGAGAGCAACGGCTCCGGTAAGAAATAATCTAGTGAGAAAAATGATAAAATCGTTGCAGTTCGCCGCCAAAATCTACGAAGAGGCCTATGAAGCGGCAAGAAAGAAAACTTCGCGCTATGCGATGTTCCCGAAGAAGTTTGTCTTCATAACAACAACAACATCAATAACAACAACAACAATAACATTTCCAGAGAAGACGACTGGGAGATCGACCGCCGATTTGTGCTCATCGATTACGATAAGCGGCTGGGGCAAGGAGCGTTTGGCAGCGTACATGAAGGTATGCACCAGGCATGTGTCAAATTTTTACGACTCTTATGCTCTCTCGTCATCTATGACTCGCGAGATAGCATTGCGAAATGAGAGTGTCGTAAAATTGTGCACCGCCATGCTAACCAATTGAATTGACTTTGACTGTCAACTAAAGAATAAGTATGCTCAATCAAACCGAGTTACCGTATCCGGATAATCAATAACTACAGTACCCCATTCCAGGCCGGGTCCTGCACAAGAACCTGCCTCCCGGCGCGAGCAGATCGATAATCGAGATGAGCGCCCTGAAGAAGGGCAACGACCTGGTGGCGGTGAAGATGCTGCACGGTAATTAGTACTAATTAATAATTAATTACTATCTAATTATAAATCGGAGCTTAGTTTCAAAAGGCAGTAAGTCTCAGAATATTTCGAAATTTTTCGGATATGTTTCAAGGTTCTACACAGCATTCTGCCCCTACAGAAAAGGGGGGATCGCTTTACATATCGAACTGCAAATTCGAAACTTGACAGATCGCTGAAACATATCGCTTTCCTCATTCTGAACAAGGGGATTAATTTTTGAATTTTCCCGCGTTGGCGCATTCGCGATATGTTTCAGAGATATCTCAAATTGCGAAAGTGATTTGCAGTTCGAATACGGTAACGCGGGAAAATTCAAAAATTAATCCCCTTGTTCACCCTTATCTGGAGAGAACAAAGGGGGTTAGAACGCTGTGTCTAGTAAATGCAGTGAAATTGTGATACTGCAATGCCATGCATTGGTTTTGTTCTATAGGATAATTCAACTAAAATATATTCAGAATCCGCGGACAAGGCTGCCGAGATGGAATTCCGCGATGAGATCGATCTAATGAAGACGATTGGGTATCATGAGCGACTCGGTGAGCTCCTGGTTACTGTAGATTACGGTGGCCTATAGTTGAGGTTTCTTACGATATAGGTGAAGGTTCTAGGCACTTACCTGCTACGGGAATAAGGTTACGGGTCTTACAGTAGGACTGCCGCTTCGTTAGCGAAGTTGTGCTTTCTATGTATTGTACTAGAGCGAAAGACTGTTATAGGGTGCGAAGTCTGCTCAACCGATCGGGCTACCCTACCTTACAGTACCCATTGCAGTGAACATGCTGGCTTGCGTCACTGACAGCGAGCCGGTGCTGCTCATCATCGAGTACTGCCCTAATGGAGACCTTCTGAAGTTCATGAGGGATCGGTGGGTCAAAATCCTTATAATCCATCGTTCTTGCGACCCAACAAATTGGAGTGAAGCCTTTTTTGTGTCCACAAGTTGCCTTCAAGCTTGTGTCTAACATGAACACGGATACCAGAGATACGCCCAGAGGAGCAAAACGATAGCAATAAAGTCAGATATCGATACTATTCGATTACTGTAACTCCAAATTCTACCGTACGCAGGCGAATGTACATGCTGGAGCACGATATTGATCGATACGTCGACACGACGAAGATTATTACTCAAAGGAAGCAGCTGATGTTCGCGATGCAGATCGCGTATGGGCTGGTGAGGAAACAATAACAACAACAATAACAATAACAATAAACAAAAACACTAACAATAACAATAATAACAAAAATAACATTCCAGGAGTACCTCTCCTCGCGCGGCTTTGTACATCGCGACATTGCAGCGAGGAATATTCTAGTGGATCACAATGAGTCGTGCAAGGTATTTACTATCCTTGTCGTCCTATCAAAACGATACCCCCAACTGACACGAATGCGTAGTAGTAGAATGTAGAAGCACTCCGAAAAAGAAATAATGAATGATTTATTCTGATTGTTTTGTCAATATTCTGATTGCAGATCGGCGACTTCGGTCTGTGCCGCGTGATGGGCGAGGAGAACGAGCATTATCATTCCAGGGTGATTTATTGTTTTCTATCGCCAAGTGCAACTACATCAAATTGATGCCTCACTTCGAGCTATTGAAGTTTGCGTGAAACCTATTCAATGCAAGCCCTTAGCCAACATTCTCACTAGTATTCCGTACAGACACCTCCAAAGTTATTATTTCCAATAAACCAGTATCTGATTAATCCTTGACACTATTGCAGGGCGGTCGCCTTTCTTTCAAGTTATTATCTCTAATAAACGATAATTAATCTTTAGCGCCGATTAATTGGTTGGCCACTACTAATAATTCTTTCCTCTGCAGGGCGGTCGTCTGCCCCTCAAGTGGATGTCGCCCGAGGCCATGGCCAAGTACGAGTTCTCCGTCGCCAGTGACGTGTGGGTTTTGATTATTACTATGATAGCTCTGCGACCAGCGTATATCCATCCTCACTAATCTTAGCTGAATTGTGAAACATATTGATCCAAGCCTGAACTCAACGCAGACTGCAGGAGAGGCGAGCACCAGTGCAAAATTTTACGACATTCTCATTTCATGTACTCTCTCACCAGTCAGAGAGGCGAGAGAGCACACAGAATGAAGAGAGGTATTGATTGCCAAGCCACTTTGATCCATTGCAGCTGGTCGTTTGGCGTCCTTCTCTTCGAAATCATCACACTGGGCGGTACGCCCTACCCTGACTGGGCGGCGGCGGAGTTGTTGCAAAGGTAGAACACTGTTTTTTAAATATTGACCTGATTTTTTTATCACAGCTCACTTACCATTTTTTCACAATATTTAGAACAAATAAAGATGATTAATTTCTAGGTTGCGGCGCGGCGAGCGGATGGAGCGGCCGGACAACTGTACTGACGCGATGTTTGTAGTTATGATATTTCTCCATTGATCTAAATTGAGTTTCACCAGAAACAGTTATGATGACATTTCTATCCAGAAGTAGTAGATTGCCAACATCGGTGAAACAACAAATAAGAAGTTCTATTGCAGGCACACTCTACTACACGAGTGCTGGCGCAACGACCCTGCTGATCGACCAGTGTTCTCTTCGTTGAGAAAGAAGCTGGCGATGCAGCTGGAACAGGCAAGCCTGTTTTCTAGAGTTAAAAATAGGGGTAATCGTCTCTTCATTCCTCGTCCTCTCTCATCGGTCAGAGTGTGAAAAATGAGGAAACTACTATTTTCGAAATGTTGACCTTCTTTTCCATTTCTTGATGACCAAACCCCATGACTCACAGCTACTTATAGTGCCCAGATTATGTTCTGAAGATCATTCGATGGGCTGACGCGAGCTTTAAAAGTTTCTCTCAGGTCTCACCGGATGAATACTACCTCAAGCTGAACGCGCAAGCTAACTACTACGCTGCTAGTAGTCAAGATGAGGCAGGAGGAGGAGGAGAAGCGTGGGCCGACACGTCGTTATGATGATCAACATTTTACGTTTCTGCCCCGGGGTATTTTCACAGGGTATTTGCTAACTATCGAGGGCCTGACCTGGCTTCTCACACAATATGTTGCCCTGCTCCATATATTTCGATGGTGCTTTCTAATTAATCGCTCTGAAATGTTTAATGTCTCCATTTTCGTTTCGTGTGCATGATGATGCAACGTGTAAGCCTGACTTTATTCCCATTGTTATCTCTACTTTTACGCTCGTCCACGGCCAATGCTGACAGTATCACGGTTAATACGTGTCATGACAAGTGTCATTCCGATAAATTTTGATTTCTCTATAATATTGTATAGGAGGAAAAGTGAATGCACCAAAAAAGCTTAATCCAATCAAAAACAGCAATCGTTCAGTCGAGCTCGAAGTCCACTTTTAAAGTCCACGCAACGGTCAGTTCCGTAGCGGGACCGATGAAAGAGCTCGCAAATCAGAGAGACTCACCACTTTACCACGCGAATACAGCGAGATCAATCACATCATAAGCCGCTTTTGCCCGCTTTCCGGGTGCCTGACTCTCTCACTTTCACATACTCTCTCGCCTCTCTGACCGACGAGATCACTTCTTCAGTCGACCATCCGTGCTTGTCGGAATGATAAGGTGCCGATAACGTGGTAGTCGAATGCTCCTATTGGCTCTTTTCGTCGCCGCTGTTGTTTCCTCTCAAAAATCACCCGGTAATCTGCCGATTTTAGCTTGATTCTGGAATTTTTCTATTGAAGTTGCTGTTTTTTTCAGATAATAACTGTCTCGAAGGCTTCCTTCCTCTGACTGAAGACTGGTGTTTCACCACGCTCGAGCGTGGCATTTACACGTTTCAGGTGTGATTCAGAGAAGATGTGATTCATTTTTTACTATAATCTTTCTAATCAAGTCGTAATTTGATGGTCGTTGGAGCCGTAAATGTCCATTTAGTCCTTATCAGTCGTGCTAATCAAACATTAGCGCGAAAGAAGAGTGCAAACAAGAACGAGTGTTATGTCTTTTCTTGATTGATTGACAATGCAATCTGTACAAAAGCTTCAAACACATTGTGAAATACTATCATTTCAACTCTTCAATGAAGGAGATGAAACCCTCAGAAACTTTCAACTTTTTCATAGATCAGTTGAAAACGAATGGGTTGATAGAACAATTACAGGATGCCGAAGAAGCCTGCTACTCTAAAAGTCAATCGCATCTCCCAACACTATCAACCACTGAACTAAACGATGCCGTCGTGATAATTCGCGACTCTTTCTTTGGACCCAATTCATTCGTTTGGATTGGCTTGAATTGCTCGGAGGATGGATGTGAGTTTCGACAGTTAAAAAATCAACAACAACAAAAACAACAACAATAAAATACTATTTTAGATTGGTACTGGCTCGACGGCACTCCATACGACACAAATCAGGCTCATTTCGACCCGAAAACTTGGCAAACGCGTGGTAGTAAACTAAATTTTCGTGATATAGTTATAATCTCAGACCCCCTGCACTGCGACCCAACGCAAACGACAGCATTTGATCTCTCCCTTGCTGGTTATTGGCAACCGCTCGCGTCTGAGAGCCAACTCATCGATGTTATTTGCACCAAACGGTTCGTTTGCCAACTGTTCGGGGCTTCTAAACGCCACTTTTAGAACAGAAGATTCGGGACGGACTCCATCGCCTGATGGTAGTAGCCAATTCAAGTTGTAGAAAACGGGATAACTAATTTCAGACCTAATTTGTCCTGGTGATTACCGCCGAGTTGAGGCGAATGGCGAGATTTGGTGCTTCGCGTATAACACGCCCATGCCTCCATTGTCATCTGTTAAGTTTGAGGTAAGCCACGGTTGTGAAAATAATCCTTTCCCTTAGAAATTAATTACCTTTTTGATTATATTTTTTTGAAAATAACCGTTATTTAGCAAGCGAAACAACTTTGTGAAGAAAGAGAGGGAGAAACGCTGCCGATATTGGAGTCTGATGAGGTTCACATTGACTTTTAAAAAATATCACATGAGTATTTTACGGGTGAAATTCCAATCCGGTGCTATGGAAGTCCTTTTCCCCATTCATTGCAATGCTTTCAAGGTGGTCGATGCACTCGATACATTTATGACTGACAACACCGCCTATTTTATATGGATCGGAATCGTCTGCAATCATGGTAAGGTTGACTTTTTTATTTGACCGAAAGAAAACTGCCTAAAAATACGAGGCAAAATAATTTAACTATTCAGATACAATGGAGTGGGTGTGGGAGAAAGAAGGAGACGCTATGAACTATACGAATTTCGAGAGTGTACCACGTGAGTATCGGCACTTCGAAAGATTCAGTTAATAATAATTATGAAATAATAATTGTAAATAGCTGATCCGTGCAACGACGATTTCCGCTTCGTGCAAACTTATGACAGCAAGCAATGGCAAAAGGTTTCAACAGCATCACAATTTGCTTCCTACGTCTGTGCGCGGCGGTAAGAAATTTATTTTCAAAATCATTTATTTTCGAAAACAAAGAAATCATTCATTTTCAGAGCATCACCAACCCTTCCTCCCCTGCCCACTCTCCCATCCTCCCTTGACTGTCCTCATGGCATGTATCTGCTGCACGACTGGTGCTACTCGTTCGACATTTCTCCCATCGGGGAGGTTGACTACCAGGTCAATAGTGAGGAGAAGGAAGATGAGGAGGAGGTGATTCAGAAGGCCATCGTCGCTGTTAGAATGCCAATTCTATGCTTTTGGCTCCGGGTTCGACTCCCGGTCGGTGCTTTAACTTTTGCTAGCCTTTATAAATCCTGCTATCGCTTCCCCAACCCGAGACGCATTGTTGCTTCGGGATTTTGTGTTTCGTAAAGTCACGGAAAACTGATTAAAACTGATTCAGAACCTGCACAATTTCTGCCAGATTCGCTACGGCGGATTTCTGCCGTCGGTCAGCTCACAGCAGGTAGGCATTTCAGAGCAATGCGGAACGGAAAATAAACAAGTTTCAGGAATCAGAAGACCTCATCTTCATCCGTCGCTACCATCTCGGCGTCGATTCGGAAAATCTCTGGATGAGCTTGGAGTGCGGTGAAAAATGTAAGCAAGAAAATTGCTATTTCTGATTCGATTTCGTTAAAAAACGAATTGTTTCAGCTAAATGGGAATGGAAAAACGGCGAGCCGTGGAGTGACTACACAAAGTTTGTGAGCGGAGAGGATCGTGAGTCAATTTTTATTTCCCGAAAAATGAAAATAAAAATTGTTTGGTTCAGCCGTTTCCTGCAACTTTAATATTATGGACCCGGGCCATCTCTTCGATGCGACCGGAAATTGGATCGATGGAACGGATCAGAAGTGAAATCTTTCTGATTTTTCGGCCCAAATTTTGTGAATGAAATCATTTTGAAGAGCCAAATACGTCGCGTGCTCCAGAAGGCCCAATGGCTATTTTACTGCATCTACGGCTGTCTCGACTACGAAATCCGGTGAGCATCTGTTCTCATTCATATATTTCAGGCACTATTACTTACAAATATATTGCTAAGAGTGGCCATGTTGGATTTTATCTCTGTTTGTCTGTAAGAATATCTCCATCCGTTCCAGCCCTAGTCTGTCCCGAGAACTACGCTCCGTTCAAAGTCGACGGAGAGGAGTGGTGCTTCATGATGAATATTCCCATCCCGCCTGCCACTGGGATGGGCTTTGACGTGCGTTTTGGGGGCAATTGAGACGTAAAAATGAAGAAAAAAAAGATTTCAGTACGCGAGAAAGATGTGTGAGGTGCGAGAAGGCGAGACGCTGCCTATTCTGAAGTCAAAGAGCGTACGTTTTATTTTCATGCCATTCCATTTTACGACAACGAAAAAAAGCCTTGCCTCTGGAAATTAATATTGTAGATGGTCGACGCTCTCAGCGTATACCGCTCAGCACTTGGCACGGACAAGCTGTGGATTGGCATAGTGTGCAATGAGGGTAGGCAGTCTGATTTGACCGATCCGGAATCAACCTTCTTTTTTCAATCGTAATTTTCAGTAACGGGGCAATGGGAGTGGCCGGATGGCGACGCGGTGGAGTACAATCGATTTGCGGAAGATGAAAGTATGATATTGATTCAAATTTCGAGAAAACCCCCATAAATTTCAATCTAAAGACGCTAATTTCAGCCGGTAACTGCACCCCATCTTATGCATTCGCGCAGAACGTGTTCAAGGAGGAATGGGTCAAGCTGAGCACGTTTACTTTGCTGCCGGAATACGTTTGCATAAGAAGGTACCCATTTTCAATTAATTAAGGATAAGAAACTGCTCATTGTTCAGGGCCCAACCCTCCGAACCACCTCTTCCCACGCCCCCACCGTCTCAACTCTGCCCGCAGGACATGTTCTTGCTGGGCGAGTGGTGTTATGGATTCAAGAAACCGATTCCGGAAAGCAATTTTCTGGTGAACAATTCATTCATACGAATGCACAATTTGCACTTTGAAGACTGCCGAATACATCTGCGAGCGGGATTTCAGAGCCACGCTGCCGTCTATTAGTTCCGAAACGGTTCGCCTGACCGTTCTCTCGACTTCTCTAACAAATTTCATAGGAAGCAGAAAATCTCATCTTCATTCGACGATACTATCTTGGCAGCGACTCGGAAGAACTGTGGATCGGAATGCAGTGTGGAAATGATGGTAACAACTTTTCGCAAAATTCTTTACAATCGTCACAATTCTGGAATAGATGGTGCAGTCAAAACATTTTCCAGGCAAATGGTTCTGGGAGAATGGCGAACCGTGGAATGGCTACAATAAGTTCATGGATGGTGAAGACGGTAGGAATATTTTTATGTCGAAAATGGGGAAAATTCATTTCATTTCAGTGAATTCCTGCTCACACGACGACCACAACGACTTTCTCTTCAACCGAGCCGGCGTGTGGATCAATGGAACAGGCGTGAAGTGAGTGAAGATTCCATCAATTATTATTCATTTGTCATCAATGCGGTGCCCCGGAAACGAAATAGTGAATGGGATTTTTCAGCACCAAATACATCGTGTGCACAGTTCGGTACAGCGAGACTACTGTCATTACGACAACACAGTGTGAGCAGAAAAATCAAAACCAAGAATAACAATAATACAAATTATTTTGTAGTACCAGAAAGGTGTCCGCCGAAATTCTTGGAGCTCATTTATGGCAAGTGCATCAAAGCGTGAGTGTTTTTGGAAAACAAAAGTAAGAAAAAATATTATTCAGAAAAGTCTGGAAAGAATTCGTGACATTCGACGAGAACGTCAAGCTTTGTAACGATTCACACGCAATGTTGCCGTCGATTGCATCTGTAGAGGTCAGTCTTGGTCGCTTCTATCATTCACTGTTGGCTAATTGCAGGAAAACACCGCGTACGTGAATCTTCTGGAGAGCAATACTGGCACGAGTTCGTTCTGGTTGGGATTGCTTTGCGTTGCCAATGAGGACGATCCGGAGAATGGTTAGGACAATTGTTTTATAAGTCATCTAAAACTGATCGACCTGATCGGATTGGTCTGTCACTTCTCGAACAAGACTACCCTGTAACGGCAATGAATGAATGAATAAACTTCGAGAAACGACTGTTTCAGGAACGTATCAATGGCTGGACGGGACGCCCTTCGCCTACTCGAACTTTGTCGATCCCGTCTTCTTCCGTAATTTAATTTTTTCAAATATTAATAAATAATAATTCATAATTTTCGGCAAAATCAATATTTTGTAGCAGATCATGGCTCATGGTGCTCTCCCTTGCGTGATGACGTATTCACGTTCGAGATTGGAGGCAAGTGGGACTATCAGGATCGGGCAGGTGCAGTGAAGCGCGGCATTTGTGTGACACCGTAAGTCTAGCATATTCGATACTATTATCATCCTAATGACACAAAAAGGGGGTTATAACAGGCGGAACACATTTGAACGCCTCAATGACAGCTACTAGCACATTTCAGAGCCACTACTTGCTCGAATCACAAAAATGTATCACTACTTAAAAAACGACCTGCAAGTCTGAACTTAAAATAATTTTGAATATTTCCAGAGCAGACATGTCCGTGCCGACGCCTGTTCCCGTATTTTGCGATGACGGTTGGGAATCAATCGATGGATCCTGCTTCTACTTCGACCCAACCAAGAAGAAATTATCCTGGTGGAATGCAAAGAATGAATGCGAGAAACTCGATGCAAATTTGCCCAGTATCACAAGCATGGATGTGAGTACTTTTTTTTTGTTTTTCTTGAAAAAGTAATGAAAATTGCAGCAAAATGAGCGAGTTTACTACTCAACCTTTCATCTGATGACCACGGCAAATGCGCAGTTCTGGTTGGGGCTTCAGTGTGGGGATGACGGTAACTAGCGCAATAGACTTTGAAATACGAGTTGTCGTCTCCTCATTCTCCACACTCTCTCGTCAGTCGACTGGGCGAGAGAGCTAACAAAGTGAAGACTCCCATCTCGTAATCTACAGTGCACGAAAGTATCTTTTATTTCCAGGAAAGTTCTCCTGGCTCGATGAAACGCCCTACGCCTACAACAATCTGTTGCCGTTATGTGAGTTTTCACGCCAAAGCGCCGAAGCTCCGCAACAGAATCGTTTGCAGTCTCGATCTGCTCCAACTCAAAAATGGGCTACGCCTTCGCTAACGACGGCCACTGGATCCAGAAGGACGAGCAGAGCGGCGAGGCCGTCTTCCTTGCTTGCTCCAAACCGTGAGTTGTTGTTGTTGTTGTTGTTGTTGTTGTTGTTGTTGTTATTGTTGTTGTTGTTATTGTTGTTGTTGTTGTTCTATTGTTATGGCATATCAGAGGCAGCACATCCCCTGCGCCAACGACTACAACATCGACTACTGTGACCTCTACGGTGACGACCACATCATCTACTACTGCTGCAACTTCAACAACGTCGAGAACAACAACAACAACAACAACACCGGAGCCGACGACGACTACATCACCGTAAGTGCTCAGCAGCGTCGCTCTTAGCTTTTTAAATGCACCACAGAAGTGGACGATCTAGGCGATCATAATATATAACTTAAATAATAATAATAATAATATTAAAACTAAACGAATATCGTGTTCAGCCCCGCCGGCTTCCCCGTCTGGGCCATCATCTTGATCTGTGTTGCGTCAGTGCTCATCATTGCATTGTGCACGTTCCTCGGATTCATGGCAAGGAAGCGGATCAAGAGGTTGGAGGCCGAGATTGTGGAGGTACGTTCGTTATTCGTCGTCATTAGTGCCGTCAGAATGGGCAATCTGGCTTTCTGACTGAAGTTCCCGACTTGTGAGAGAAAAAAAAACGAATTAACGGGCTCTGTTTTCGGACTGCCCTGATCAGCAACAATCGTTAAGATTCGCTAAATCAGAAGAATCCCTTAGAATAATTAGATCAATACTAACTTGACTCATGAAAAATGAATGACCCGTTGCAGATCGAGCGTCACGACAGCCGGACTAACAGCAACAAGGTCAACAATAGTCTCTACCCGAACAGCATCGCTCCTCGCTACTACAACCTGCCCAATCGCGTGGACGAGTGGGAGATCGAGAGGAAGTTCGTCGGGATTGACTACACGAACAAGCTGGGCGAAGGCGCATTCGGAAGCGTGTTCCTGGGTGAGTCGGAGATGAGTTATCGCGTCCACGCTGCGTTGTGTTCTGCGCACCAAGCGTTGTAGTGTAGATGAAATTCCCTCTGTTCTTACATTTGTAGTCGGAGATGACGTATCTTAGTCCACCTATCAGTCGTAGTACACCTAGCATAGTCGTTAGGCACTGATTAAAATGCCAGGCTCCGTACATGCATAAAACAAATGGATGTACGAATGTTTGAACTAGGAAAGTGTAGTGACTTTAATTCCAGGCCGAGTCCTCGCGAAGAACATCCCTCTTGCCGCAGGCAAATCAATCGTCGAAATGACCGCGCTGAGGAATGATAATGACTCGGTTGCTGTGAAGATGCTGCATGGTTGGGATTTTGCAGTGATATTAATTAATGACGAATACAATTGCAACGTGTAAAGCCGAGTAGCATATTTCCACCGAGCAAGCCGGCCTATACCGCATTTTTTACCATACAATTGTAGAAAACGCCGACACGATGGCCGAAACGGACTTCAAAGCCGAGATCGATCTGATGAAGAAGATTGGCTATCATGAGCGACTTGGTGCGATTTTTAACTAGCTTGTTGTGGAAAAAAGGTGGCTCAGATGATGTATTCCAGTCAACATTCTCGCCTGCGTCACTCAAAGTGAGCCCATCCTTCTCATCACTGAGTACTGCGCTAATGGAGATCTGCTGGAGTTCATGAGGGAACGGTTCGACATTTTTGATTTTGAAATTAGCATAGTTTCGAAAGTTTAGGCGAAAATACATGATCGAGCACACGTCTCACTATGATGAGGACAAGATTATCACTGCCAAGCAGCAAGTCATGTTTGCGATTCAAGTGGCCTATGGATTGGCAAGTTCAAACTTTCCCGGGCGATTGGGTGAACATGAAACGAGTTTCAGAGGGGCGATGCCCGGGGAATTACAAAAGTGCTAAATTTGTAATAACAATCTTTCAGGAATACCTAGCCACGCGCGGTTTTCTCCACAGGGACATCGCTGCTAGAAACATCATGGTCGATCATCAAGAAACGTGCAAAATCGGAGATTTCGGGTTGTGCAGGGCGATTGGAAGGGAGAACGAGAACTATCAAGCGCAGGTGAGCTTGAACGATCAGATGACAATGTCTCAGTTTGTGATATTCGGGAGATATTCGGAAGAAATGCATGTTTCCAGGGCGGTAAGCTTCCTCTAAAGTGGATGTCTCCCGAAGCCATCGACAAGTACTTCTTCTCAACAGCAAGCGATGTGTAAGTTCAGCCACTTATTTCGAAATAAATGGAAAACAGATATTAAATTCAGCTGGTCCTACGGCATTCTCCTTTTCGAAATAGTAACACTTGGAGGAACTCCCTACGCAGGCTGGCCTGCAGCTGACGTTCGTTATTATTTATTTATTCTGTATTTATAATTCATTTTTTAATTTATCGTTTAGCTTCTCAACAAGCTAAAACGCGGAGATCGAATGGAGAAACCTGACAATTGCAGTGAGAAGCTGTGAGTTTCATGGTGTTTTTTCTATTTTTAAACCCTTTTTACGAACATTTTTGCAGATTTGAAGTAATGTTGAACTGCTGGGCAGAACTCCCTTCAGAACGACCAACGTTTACGAAATTAAGGAAACGACTTGGAAAGTTGTTAGAGGATGTAAGTACAAGCAAATAATCTTGAAATTGTTTTGAGCTTCAGGTCAATCAAGATGACTACTACTTGAAACTCAACGCGCAAGCGAACTATTACGTGTTTGAAAGCGAGGAAATTTGAGATGTTGTACTATATTTGTTTATTTCATTACGAGTTTGCTGCTGGTCTCACTATTTTTTGTCTATTATTGAATTTCGTGCCTTATGTGATAAATATTGATTTGAACCGCCTGACCAGCATCAATCGGTGATGTGCGATAATACTTGATAAGTCGTGCCGTTTGTTCGGATTAGGCTTCACATTTTACGTTTTAATCTCTTTCTTGTCAGTGGCAATCCGGTCTTTTGTGCTCCCTCATGCTTCCATGCCTAACCCATTCCGTGCTTATTCTGCAATTATTGTCGTTGCCTTTCGTCTCGAATATTACAGCATAATTGCTGCTGATCCTCGTGAGTTCATTTCATCGTCGTCTCTTTACTTTGCACACTCTCTCGCCCGGTCGGCTGACGAGAGAGTGTGCAAAATGAAGAGACGACGACTCGTTTTTTTGAGCTCTAATGACACTCGTTAATCAGATTACGTTTGCCCCGACAGCTATGATTATACTATGGCGAAAGATAATGACGAATATTGGTGTGTCAACGTTCGTAGATCGATAGACGACGCTGGTGCGAATTTCACTGTAAGAGAACGGAGAGATCTGCCCTTAAATTTGAAAAGCTTTAGGAAGCTGTCGAACTTTGCGATAGCCATGGAGAGTCACTGCCAATCATTACTAATCTGAACGTAATAAAATTAAAAATTCAATTTACTCAATTCATTAAATCATAAATATATTCAGATGGACTTACTTGTTGGTGGCACAGAACAAAATTATTGGATCGGAATAGTTTGCAATTATGGTAGATTTTATTAAATTACAATCAGCGTTTGAATCAGGGTTGGTAAAATCGAGCCAGCCCTACACTCGAGGCCTCGACTCAAGAATCCCCTGATTTGGCTCGACTTGGCCCGAAGCTCGATCGGGCGGCTCGACTGTGAGAGAGAAGCGTCGAGCCTAGACTCGAGCCTCGAGGCCTCGACAGGCTCGAGTCAGGCTCGAGCCAAAGTCAAGCCTGGCGAGGCGAGAGGCATGCAAATGGGAAGAGAAAGGGAAGGAGGCTCTCCTCACACACAACACTCTCTCGTCCCTCTAGCCTCTCCATTTCTCTGTCGTCTCTACTCTCTCACCTCGCCAGGCTCGACTCAGGCTCGACTTTGACTCGAGCCTGGCGGCTCGAGCCTGTCGAGGCTTCGAGGCTCGAGTCTAGGCTCGACGCTTCTCTCTCACAGTCGAGCCGCCCGATCGAGCTTTTGCCATTGTCGAGCTGCTCGACAATGTAGGCTCGAGTCGAGCTTGAAGGTCGAGGCCTCGACAGGCTCGACTCGATTTCACCAACCCTAGTTTGAATATCCCCTATTTCCACCGAACAAAAGCTTCGTACATCTCAAAATTTCAAAACGAATTAAAATAGGCATTGCAGTTTTCAGAAACCGATAATTGGATGTGGCTCGACGGTGAACCGATGACTTATAAGAATTTCTATGTAGATCCTAGTAAGTTATTGAACCAAAAAAATTACGAATAGTGAATTCTATTCGAATTAGATCAGAAACGAGAAATTTATGATTTCATACACTTCTAGCAAAACAAAACTGCTCCGAGTCTATTGCTAATTACGTGTATCATGAAGCACAGTGGCTACCTGTTTATTCGGGAATGCGCATTTATTGGAGCATGTGCATGCGAAGGTATAACGGCATTATGAATTATTATTGTAATTGTTGGTATTGTACGAAATCGTTTGATGTTTAATTTCACAATTCAAGAGCCGAGCTTAGCGTGCCGGAACCAACCGATTTGTGTGATCCTGGATGGATCTTAGTCGATGGAATTTGTTATTTGATTGAGGATGTTCAAAAAAACAGTTGGCAAGACGCCAACGAATATTGCGAGAGTTTCGACGCCACACTACCGATAATTCTTAGCGAAGAAGTTTGTGATTTCTGAAACAATAAAATAAGTCGAAAAATGCAGCAAAATGAGCGATTATATGTGGAGACGACTCAGTACATACTGAATGTTTTTGTTCCGCTTCCTTTCTTTATTGGACTTGTCTGCGAAAATGGTAATTAAAGAAATAATGCATACTATCTACAAAAATATTTTAATTTTTCAAGATGAGTTCACATGGCAGGGTGGCTCGCCGTATAATTACAACCGTTTCCAACATTCAGGTGAGCAATCGTTTTAAACAATTTTAAAAAATATGTACGTAGGTCTCACATGTGGCCAAATGAACGAAGGCACGCACGTTTATTACCAATATTATGCTTACTGGGGACCTGCCGACGACTCCGTCACTCCATTTGTCTCGGTCTGCTCAAAAAAGTAAGTGTTTTAACAAAAAAATCCTTCGAAAATCCTGAATTATATTCGAACGCCATCTTAGTTCGTCCTTTCGAACAATGGCAATGTACACCACAACTGAATTATCGACGACTACTCTTCATGTCGAAACCACCTCCTTCGATCCATATTTTGACGGTAATCTATGATTCTCAGATGTTTTTGAGAAAACAAATCGAATTTATAGGTCCGGAATCCACATCAGAATCCTTCTCAACTGTGTCAGACACATCGTCTAGCGTACCGCCGACTACTGAACAAACACCATCGACTATTTCACCGACAACGACTCAAAAGGAAATCGAGAGGCATGAAATATGTTTATTTTTCATATCTGAAAACCGTTATTCAGTTCTGGCCTCCCAACTTGGGAGATCGCTCTTATCGTAATCGGTTCACTTGTGATTTTCTGCATTGTGACAGTTTGCATAATTCGAAGACATATCCTGTCACTACGAGCAAAGATCGTCGAGGTATTGAATACTTGTGGTAATAAGATGTGAGAAAAGATTCAGGTGAAATTGTATGGTCCAAAACCCGATCAATCGTCAAACTCGCATCGATATTATGACTTACCCAGAAACGATTGGGAGATTGAAAGAAAGTTTGTTAGCATCGACTACATGAAAATGCTCGGAGAAGGAGCTTTTGGATGCGTTTATCTAGGTGAGTTTAGTTCGTTATTTTTTGTAGTTTGTTCACAGTTTGAACGTAACTGTGCAGGTCGCGTTTTGGCCAAAAACATACCGAATGGAATGGAAAGATCAATCATTGAACTGGCGGCGTTGAAGAATAATAATGACTTTGTAGCAGTGAAACTGTTGCACGGTTCAACAAGTCAGAGTGGAATGTAAATGATGAAAAAAATTTAGAAACGGCTGGTGCCCAAACCGAACGCGACTTTCGCTCGGAGATTGAAATTATGAAGAAAATAGGATATCATGAAAAGCTCGGTGGGCTAGGCTTGCCAATACATGTCAATACTCGCCTTCCAGTGAATATTCTGGCTTGCGTAACTCAAAGTGAACCGATTCTTTTGATTTCTGAGCATTGCGCTAATGGGGACCTTCTCCGCTTCATGAGAGAACGGTAAGTCAATGTACACAAAAGATAACAAAATGATCATCAGGCGAAAATATATGCTTGAAAACAATCATGATCAAAATGATGAAAAAATTATTACGGTCAAAAAGCAAATATTGTTTGCTATTCAAATCGCATACGGACTGGTAAGCGTTTTTTCGGTGACGATTGATTGAAAATATTCAGGAATATCTCTCGTCTCGAGGATTTGTACACAGAGACATCGCTGCTAGAAACATAATGGTAGATCATCAAGAATCCTGCAAAATCGGCGATTTCGGATTGTGTCGAATGATTGGGAAAGAGGAGAAGAACTATCAATCACAGGCAATTTTTTTCTTTCAACATTCATCACTAAAAGCACTATTCAGGGCGGAAAACTGCCTCTAAAATGGATGGCTCCAGAAGCGATTGATAAATATTTGTTCTCTACTGCGAGTGATGTGTGAGAACCAAAACCGGATCAACGTTACAAATAGCTTTTAGGTGGTCCTACGGCGTTCTTCTTTTCGAAATATTAACATTAGGAGGATCTCCATACGCTGATTGGCCTGCTACAGAGGTTCCGTTTTTGTTGACTCGAAAATTTTGTACAAATCAAAATTTTAAAGTTATTGACTCGATTAAAACGAGGAGATCGGATGGAGCGACCTGAGTGCTGCACTGATCAACTGTGTGTAGCTCGTATTTAATAATTCATTTCGTCAATATTTGTTTTATTCGCAGATACGAAGTGATGTCCCATTGTTGGGCTGAATTGCCTTCCGAGAGAGCGACTTTCCCCAAACTGAGAAAACGTCTTGCAGTGTTGTTGGAAGATGTGAGAAATATTTCGCGCATCAAACATAAATGACGTGATTTTCAGGTCAATCAAGATGACTATTACCTGAAACTCAACGCTCATGCGAATTACTCACAGTATTAAGAAAAGGCAGGTTCCAATGCATGAACAAAACAGCTCGCAAACCCCGCCCACTCGTTCAAAAAACTGGCGACAATTTTATTACACCGACTTTGCCTGAAAAATCAGTGACAAACCAGTAGGGCAGGTTTGCCCTATTTCCCGGTCGACTTCCCGGCTCATATTTTCTGACTCGTCATGTCGGCGAAATCGATTCATTTAATGTTTGTATTGTTGTATTTTTAATCATTGTTGCTTAATAAAACTGTAAACAGGCCGCTAACGTCATCGGTGATGGCGGAGCACCGCGACGACGTCGCTAGGAGCGACTCGAAGTAAGTCAGTTTGAGCCACGCAATTTTCACTTACTTTAACATACTTTACCAGACTTTCTGTGGTCCTTTTTATAATTGTCAATGCCCAAAACGCATGCTTCATGTGACTAAAGGTCGACAAGCTCCCTGAACACGGATTTAGCAAATATAGGCGCCTTTATGGCTATTACGCGCGCGTGCTTAACTAGCTTCCATTTCACCCTAATCGTAGCGTTCATTGAGGCCGTGTTACTTATTTTAAACTATTAATTAGAACGTGGTTTTCCGTGTTTTTCTAATACGAAAGGGCGCCATTGTATTTTGATTAGTGTTTTCCCAATCCCCAGGCCCGAGTTGTTCTGGAAAAGGATAGCAGTGTGTTCACTGGAACTTGCTTTATGTGCATTGCGTTGAAAAGATAGAATACCTTATCGCTTACTAAAACAATTTATTTATTCCAATTTTTATATTTCAATTAACGAATTACAGGCAGTCGACGACGTTTGGTGCCCATCGAAGGGCTGGACCACTGGAGCGAAGAAGAGAGGGGACGCCAATGCGCTCCCCTCGTCTACTTTTTTTCGTTAGCGCTTTTTCGTATTATTTTTTACTTGTTTATATTTCTAACTTAGCATCTAGATTGAAATGAGGTTAATGAACTTTAAAATGTTGAAATAATTGAATGAATTTGCGAGTTATAGTTGCCCCGTTCCTCCCTTTTGTAATCTAGTAATTTAGATATTTTAGTACTCAATACGCCTTCTCCGTAGTTTCTCTCATTGATTTCCGTTTGATGTAAATTTGAATAAGTCGATTACTCTTTCATTTGACCTACCATGTTTTTATTACGTACATTCTAGTTATTTGCATTTTGCTTTAGTTATTTGCCTCTTTCATACCTGATCACCACTTTGTTATTTTTGTTTTTATTTTTACTGCGTTCCTTTTATCCCCCAATGCAATATTACCGCTCCTTAGTTACAGTACCCCTCGTTTTCTGTTCTGTGATATTGGTTTTGCTTTACTAATTGATAAACATTGTAAATTTCTATTATGCACAGACAACAGATCCTATGAGATTAGTACCGTTTGTTTACTCCAACAGAAGTCAAGAAAGAATAGAGAAAGATCGATTAATTTGCGATGTTTTGAAGGGCATGCGCATTGGTCAGAAACGAATCCCTCGGGATAAAGTCATCCTCTCAGGCTTCGACGGTAATGTGGCTGCTAGCGCAGTCGGTAAAGCGTTTGCCTCTCAATCCTCGCCCAGAGCCCCGGCGCGAGTTCGATTCCCCCTTCCCCCTTTTCTATTGCCAAGCCCCCACGAAATGCATGGGGCTTAATACTGTGTACTACGTCCTGGAGAGCAACGCCAGTTAACAATTCATTGATTCCTTCAATTTGCGAGTACATTTTTGCTCATCATGTTTATACGATTAATAAATGTAATCAAGTGCATGGAAACAGCGTAACAAAAATATCAAAATTTTCATCATTCTGTTCTCTGTTATCGGCGCTCTGGCACATGACACATTAATAATCGGTTGAAAATGGCACAAGGCCCATTATACCATTGCAATGCATGTTCAGTCAGGAAATGATAAGGCCCCTTACTAATCTTCACACCCCTGGCTCTAATCCCTCCCTTATCTCACTCGATTCCGGCTGAGTCAGCACCTTCTCAAGAATCAGTCTCTTAATCTTGCGTGCTCTCTCGCATGGGAGTGTAACGATAGATCAGGCGAAATAACGAGAGTCGTTTCCGACTCAGTAATCCATAGTCACTGCCACATGTTTCTATGCTCGCCATCAATCGACTTCTCCTTTCCTTTTATATTTTCTTTTGCTCTTCATTATTATCAGATCGAACAGTCATCTGCAAGGCCGATCCTCGTATGTAAACATTTTTTTCCATTTTAAACCGAGCTCCTGATTCTAGAATGCCCTGATGATTACTTGCTGGTGAATTCGCTTGGGGAGCATTGGTGTTATCTGCCTCGCTGGAATAAAACGTATCCTGATGGGCTCGATTTTGAGGTGAGTAGATCCGAATTTCGTATAAATCCTGGCATCAAGTCTGTAGGATGTGACATCATTTGGGAGAGTCTACCGATGAAAAATCAATAATTTTTCAGCAATCTGTCTACATTTGCGATGATGCTGGAGATACGCTGCCTATTCTCGCCACTGATGATGTAATTAACATTAATTAACTATAATTAAGTACCTCAGCATTCCCATTCCTACTAATTCAGATAAACACGGACATCGCAGTGCTGGGCCGTGTGGTTTGGATTGGAATCATTTGCAGTAAGAACATAACTGTTGAGTAACATTCTCAATGCTTTTCAGAAGAAAACACTTGGATGTGGCAGGATGGTCAGCCGCTCAATTTCACCGCGTTCGATCATGATCCAGGTCGAATTCTTATATTTTTAATCTCAAATTTTAAAAATTCAAAACGATTATTATTTCCAAAAAAGGAAAATTATTTCAGAACCTGACTGCACGAATTCGGAAGAACGCTTCGTCCTCGATGGAAAAGGAAAGTGGGTTGCCTATCTAGCTAACTCCACGTTATTCCAAGTGGTTTTGTGCGCGAGAAGGTTAGTTTCGATATTTTTTTGGTTGATCGATTCTGTAAAAATATCTAATTCCCCAGAGCCGACGACGTTCCTCCCGGCCTTCCCTCCTGGGCTATAGCATTGATCGTTATTGGCTCCATTATCATCTGCATTATCAGCGTTGCCGTCATGATTATGGCACGTCGAAAGATTCGTGAGCTTCGGGAGATTGTCGAGGTATTTTCGAAAACATGTGAAAACCTTTACAACCGAACTTTAGGAGCAAATGGATGACAAGGGTTCCAGAATTAACGGGAAAATGTCTGTTGCACAAACGACACGGTATTACGATCTGCCAAACAAGAGTGACGACTGGGAAATCGAGAGGATATTCGTGAGCCTTGACTACTCAAATAAACTGGGAGAAGGAGCGTTCGGGAGCGTGTTTCTTGGTGAGTTTCATTGTTCGAATCATGAAATGATCTAATGACTGTTTGAGGTCGGGTGCTAGCCAAAAACATTCCCATTGGAATCGGAAGGTCGATTGCTGAGCTGTATGCGCTGACGAATAATAATGAAACGGTGGCAGTGAAGATGCTTCATGGTAACA
>LS589398.1:882587-905557 GCA_900490775.1 Pristionchus maxplancki
CAAAACGGCAACGGGGCATAACTCAGGCACGGATTGACCTAGAACCTTGGGTCAAGTCTCATTATGTTCCGAATCAATTGTTCTTGATTTCATAATGATGATGAAATATTTCATCATTCTTACGAAAAAAATCATTTCACGGATTGCGTAAAAATGATGCAATACAGATGAAATTAAGCTCGATTAATAGCCCTCGCATTAGTGGTTCGAATGAGCCCACTACCCAATCAAAAGGACCATTTTGGCGAAAAAATCGGATTATTGCGTAGGAATGATGAAATGTTACATCATCACTAGGAAACAAAGAACATTTAATTTGCAACATAATGTGACCTTAGCCATGGTTCTAGGTCAATTCCCCGCTGATTTATGCTCCGTTGCCGTTTTGTCGGTTGCCGTTTTGTCATGCCCCCACAATTTATTGCGTTAGTAAAATTCAAAAATCATTTTCAGAAGCCGCCGACAGTCTTGCTGAGCGCGATTTTCGCACCGAAATCGGCCTCATGAAGGCAGTTGGGTATCACGAGAGGCTTGGTACTCTGAAAGTGTATTTATTCCAAACAAATGTGTTAGTTCAGTGAACATTCTCGCCTGCGTAACGCTCAGTGAGCCCATTCTTCTCATCTCAGAGTACTGCGCTAATGGGGATCTGCTTGAGTTTATGAGACAGAGGTCTGCTTCAGAAGTTATCGTAAAGAACATTAGAATTATCAGGAGAATCTACATGCTCGAAAATCCCGACCTCTTGGACGATCCAAAGATAATTACTGTCAAGAAGCAAATAATGTTCGCTATTCAAATCGCATATGGTTTGGTAGGTCACACGCCTAATTCAATCGTTATCCAAGCTCCAGGAATACCTCTCCTCTCGCGGTTTCGTGCACAGAGACGTCGCAGCCAGAAATATTATGGTGGATCAGCAAGAAACCTGTAAAATCGGCGATTTCGGACTGTGTCGAGCTGTGGGGAATGAGGAGAAGAACTATCAATCGCACGTAATTATCGTTTCGAAAATAAAATTAAACGATAATATTTTCAGGGCGGAAAGCTTCCACTGAAATGGATGTCACCAGAGGCTATTGACAAGTATCAGTTCTCAACTGCTAGCGATGTGTATGATTTGAATGTTTGCATCGAAACAGAATCACATTTCAGATGGTCCTACGGCATTTTGCTATTCGAAATAGTTACACTTGGAGGGGCTCCGTATGCCGATTGGCCTGCTGCGGAGGTTGCTTCCCAAAAACGATTTGAATTTCGAAATGCCAAATTCAGTTATTTCTTCGGTTAAATGAGGGCCAACGCATGGATCGTCCAGAAAGTTGCAGTGAGGAATTGTCAGTTTTTTTAAAAATTATCATTTTCGAATTAATTAATTGCAGGTTTGATGTTATGACCCATTGTTGGGCTGAATTGCCCGCGGATAGACCGACGTTTACCAAGCTGAGAAAGCGACTGGGAGTGATAATGGATGACGTGAGATTAGAGAAATTGTATTTTAATTTAAATACTGAACTTCTCAGGTCAACCAAGATAATTATTATCTAAAACTGAATGCGCATGCGAACTATTACGAGTTGGAGAGTAAAGACATTTAATCTCCTCATCTTCGGTCTCATTACGGGTACTGTTCGAACTTTCATTGTAACACCTGATAAATACGTTGAAAGTTTTTCTGCTCATTTTGATTTATCAATAAAAACACAATATTCCAACAATCAATGCTTCGTCAGCTGGTATTGCTTTCCAGGACGTAGTAATTCGCTTGTGCGTTGAGTTTCAAGTAGTAATCATCTTGATTGACCTGGAAACATGTCAATTATGTTTTGTCGTTATTATATTTCTCACATCGTCCAACAACACTCCAAGACGCTTTCTCAGTTTTGTGAAACTCGGCCTATCCGAGGGTACCTCGGCCCAGCAGTGGGTCATCACATCGAATCTGCAAGCGATATTCCAAGTTTCATCATTTTTTAAACTCACAGATTCGCACTGCAGTTATCAGGTTTTTCCATTCGCTCACCGCGTTTGAGTCGGTGTAATAACTGAAAGCTATGTGTGCGTACACGTTTGCAAAACAAGAAATACCTCTGAAGCTGGCCACCCAGCATAGGGAGTTCCACCTAGAGTGACGATTTCGAAAAGGAGAACGCCGTAAGACCATCTGAAGCCGGAGATGTGCAATTATTTTTATGGTAGCACTTACACGTCACTAGCAACTGAAAACTGATAGTTATCGATCGCCTCCGGAGACATCCACTTTAGGGGCAGTTTTCCGCCCTGATAGAGTATTCCAGTAAATGCTTGTAAGCAGAACTATACCTGAGAATGATAGTTCTCCTCTTCTTTTCCAATAGCTCGACACAATCCGAAATCACCGATTTTGCACGTTTCTTGCTGATCCACCATTATATTCCTAGCTGCGATGTCTCTATGCACAAAGCCTTGAGATGAGAGGTACTCCTACAATGTTGACAGCATCAGAAAACAAGAGAGATAACTTACTAAACCATAGGCGATTTGGACTGCAAACATTATTTGTTTCTTGACATTCATGGTCTTCGTATTATCTGTATCTTCATGATTTTCCAGTATGTAGGTTCTCCTGAATAAATTACTTGAGGAAATATAATTTCATTACTATACCTTTCTCGCATGAACTCTAGCAAGTCTCCGTTAGCACAATATTCAATAATCAGTAGAATCGGTTGATTGACAGTTACACAGGCCAGAATATTTACTAAAGGAAGAAATAACGTCAATAATGACATTAAATGGCCTACCAAGTCTGTCATGAAACCCAATTGCCTTCATCAGATCAATTTCGGCGCGGAATTCCCGTTCTGCCTGGTTGTCTGCTGTTTCTAAACAAGTTTCTGATATTGTTTCCGAAGCATAATTCACAAACCGTGTAGCATTTTTACAGCAACGGTATCATTATTGTTTGTTAGTTCATAAAGCTCAGCAATCGATCTTCCCATTCCGATTGGAATATTTTTAGCAAACACGCGTCCTAAAATCAAAGGGATAATTCATCATCTTGATCAAATTGAAAGCACCAAGATGCACACTCCCAAATGCCCCTTCTCCCAATTTGTTCATGTAGTCGATGCTCACAAATCTTCGTTCAATTTCCCATTCGTCACTTTTGTTGGGCAAATTGTAGTAACGGGTGCCTTGAAGTTCCTGGCTCTCGATTGCTTTACCACCCGAATGTTGCTGAACCTGATCGAATTTTTGAGCTAATAAAGTCGAAATACTTACCTCCACAATCTCTGCTCTCAGCCTTCGGAACCGTCTCCATACAAGCACGATTATCGTTATAACCACGACTACAACCAGAATTGCAACTGCGCTGATTGCAACGATTCCCCAGGCCGGGAGGCCTATTCTGAACATGATGATGAACTTTGAAAACGAAAAACTCTTACATCGGTGCCGTTGTAGTAGTAGGTAGTGCAGTAGTAGTGTCAGGATCGACTACCGTTGTTGTTTTCGAATCGTCGGCACTTGTTGTTTTAGTGTCGACCCTTTTTGTGCTTAATGAATCGACGTCGGTGGTTGTACCAATCTCTATAGTCCTTTCAGAATCAAATGAACTTGTTGTATCGGAACCGAATGAAGCGGTAGTTTTAGGATCTACGATTTCCGCTCTCTTAGTGCAGAATACCAACTGCGCCCTGAAAAAATCAGGTCATGAAACAGTCCACAAATAATTGAGTTAATAAATCAATCTTACGTGTTTCCATTTCCATTTTCCCACTTATAATCTGAATTAAACATGTAGCGAGATTCAATATCGGGATCACAGCTTTCTGGCTCTTTAAGTACGTCTTTTTTTACTAAGTGTACAAATATATTACCTCCATTTCCGGGCTCGAAATTTGTGTAGCCACTCCACGGCTCTCCATTTTCCCAGTACCACTTCTCTATGATGAAAACAAATCGTGCAAAAATAGATTATCAATTACTCACTATCATCTCCACACTTCAGTCCAATCCAGAACGCCGTTACCCATGGTAAATGCAGAATCTTGGTCTGGACGTAAACAAACGCATCATTTTCCTATAATGGTGGATATTATCTCACATAATCTACCGATCCCGAAAGTTCCTTTTGTAAATTTCGGAAGAAGCAGTAAAAATGTGTTTTTGTAGATGGAGAAATAGTCATGAAAATTCTCACTTGTTGAGAATTAATGGAGGGTAGACTGGCTCGAAAGAATCGCCTCGAGCAAGCTTTTTGTGCATCCTTAACACGGATTTTGAATTTTTTTATATAATGGTCGGTACGTATAAAATTGCTCTTTGAATGTTGACCTCATAAGAAGCATCGTTAATAAATTCGGTTGCATAGCACCATCCCGTCGAGGGGACCACCGGGTACATTCCAGTTGGACATGTAGTAGCAATTGGTGAAGTTGTTGACATTTGCTCCGCTCTACAATATGGTTTGTTGCGATGTGATATTTAATTTTCAAATAATGAAATACAGTACCTTCTAGCACAAACACAGTATCCAAACTTAGTGTCATTCTTGTAAGGCACCCATTCCCCATTGATATTCTGAGCAAAGTGTTGTGAATCGGAGCACAAGTCTTCTGTAAATAGTGTAAACGGAAGGCATAGGGCTTCTTAAAAGATTACCAGGTTCATTTTTAAACTCAGTAAAGTTGACAGCTTGCCCGTCTTGCCACACATAAGTGTCGTTATCTGAAATTGAAAGAACTGAATAAATAAAAAATATATAAAAAAAATAATATGAATAAATAAAATAGCCTTATTGCACTCACCGTCACAAACAATTCCCAGCCAAACGTCATCATCACTACGAATGTGCAAAATTCGAAAATATCCCAGTTTGTAATTCGCCTAAAGTGTATTTTTACTTCAAATTGCGTGAGTCACAGAGAGCTCACCCCAAGTGTAGTAATAATCGGAAGTGTGTCGCCTTTTAACTTGCAAGCGGCTACTGCGTCCTAAACTGAGTCATTATTTCTCCACAAATAAAGGAAAAGTCTGATCTAGGGATGGCTTGGCAAGAAATGACTCTCCTCATTCTGCACGCTCTCTCGCCTCTCTGACCGGTGAGAGAGTACGCGAAATGAAGAGACGATTTCTTGCGAAGCCATCCCTAGTCTGATCCCACATCGAAACTCAGCCCCTGAGCCGGCACTAGCTCTGGCGAGTAAAGTCTGTAGCACCACGCTTCATCTCCAGAAATTACCGTCTGGTAATCATCGGGACAAAGATCTGCTTAAAAATGAAGCACTTGGGTGTTTACAAGTTGTAGAAAACTAACTTGTATCGTCAAAGTCCGAATAAGCGCCAGAATGTGCGAAAACGCAAATACACATGGAATAAAGGGTAAGCCAGCGGTTGAAATGCATACGGACGTCGCCGAAGTGGGGGATTTACAGTGAGCAATCACTGATAAGCACGAGAGGGAGTGAGTTATGGGAGACTACGCTGAAGTTGATAAGTACTGAATAAATGCGTCTCGATATCGATCTGACTGTAGCGTGTGTGGTTTCTCTTCATACATTTTGAATTTTCAGCTCTGTTTTTTTGCTTATTCGTGATCAATAAGTAAAATACAACGCAAATGAACGATGTCAGCTGGCATTGCTTTCAAGTACATAATAATTCGCTTGCGCGTTGAGTTTTAAGTAGTAGTCATCTTGATTGACCTTCAATGATTGTCGATTATTAAATTGGATTATCTGTAAACGTACATCCTCCAAAAGTACTCCAAGTCGTTTTCTCAACTTGGTAAAACTCGGTCGATCGGACGGCAATTCAGCCCAGCAATGGGACATTACTTCAAATCTGCGAAGATTGTTGTACGTTTTCTCTTTCATAGCTAAAACTGACAAGTTTTCACTACAGCTTTCCGGCCTTTCCATTCGCTCTCCGCGTTTTAGTCGATGCAATAGCTGTCAGAATAATTTAGATACTTGTTTTATCATTAGAAAACCTCTGAAGCGGGCCATCCCGCGTAGGGTGTTCCACCTAGAGTGACGATTTCGAAAAGGAGAACGCCGTATGACCAACTGAAAACAGATCAATTATGAAAGTGTGGCGTTAATGCTTACACATCACTCGCAACGGAGAATTGATAGTTATCAATCGCTTCTGGAGACATCCACTTCAGGGGAAGTTTACCGCCCTGAAAGTATGTTTTATGCGACTCCTCCAGAAAATAGAACCTGTGAGTGGTACAGTCAAAATGACATAATGTGAACCGTTTATCATAACTTATGATAAGTTATCATAGGATTCCATAAAACATTGATTGCAAAGCCGGGACTGTATGGATCAGGCTGAAATTTGGAGAGGATAGACTTTTCGACTTGCCCAATCGCCCGACGATCTCGAAAAATCGATATTTTGCATGCGTCGCGGTCGCGCGTCGCGGGTTTAAAGGGTCTTGAGGGGGCGGGGCTTAGCTAAAATATCCATTTTTTGGTTTTTATAGGAAATGTCAATTTTTATTATTATTTTACTGTTTTGTGTTATTTAAGCACAAAAAATCATTCCCTTGAGCATTTCCTCATAAGCCCCGCCCCCTCAAGGCCGTCTAAACACGCGACGCGCGACCGCGACGCATGCAAAATATCGATTTTTCAAGATCGTCGGGCGATTGGGCAAGTCGAAGAGTGTATCCTCTCCAAATTTCAGCCTGATCCATACAGTCCCGGCTTTGCAATCAATGTTTTATGGAATCTTATGATAACTTATCATAAGTTATGATAAACGGTTCACATTATGTCATTTTGACTGTAGTTCTCCTCCTCTTTTCCAATCGCTCGACACAACCCGAAATCACCGATCTTGCACGTCTCTTGCTGATCCACCATTATATTCCTAGCTGCGATGTCTCTGTGGACAAAGCCTTGTGATGAGAGGTACTCCTACAATGTTGACAGCATCAGAAAACAAGAGAGATTACTTACTAATCCATAGGCGATTTGTACAGCAAACATTATTTGCTTCTTGACATTCATTGTCCTCGTATTATCTGTATCTTCATGGTTTTCCAGCATGTAGGTTCTCCTAAAACTTTCTTATTTTTTTTAAAATGGAATTTTCTAATTCAACCTTTCCCTCATGAATTCCAGCAAGTCTCCATTTGCGCAATACTCAACAATCAGTAGAATCGGCTGGTTAACAGTCACGCAAGCCAGAATATTAACTAAAAGCGATGGAATTAATGCATTAATTTTTTTTAAATTCACCAAGTCGATCATGATAGCCTATTGCCTTCATCAGATCTATTTCAGCGCGGAAATCGCGTTCTGTTTGGGAATCTGCTGTTTCTGAACAGATTTCTCAAATTGTTTCCGAAATGAAACCTTAGTAACCGTGCAGCATTTTTACAGCAACGGTATCGTTGTTATTGGTTAACTCATAGAGCTCAGCAATCGACCTTCCCATTCCAATTGGGATGTTTTTGGCCAGTACTCGTCCTAAGAAATGACATCATTTCGGTTAAGTAGAAGATGGTACCTAAATGCACACTGCCGAACGCTCCCTCTCCTAGCTTGTTAGTGTAGTCGATGCTCACGAATCTTCTCTCTATCTCCCATTCATCGCTTTTATTTGGTAAATTATAGTATCCAGAAGCTTCCAATTCCTTGCTCACGATCACTTTACCACCCGAATGCTGTTGAACCTAGAAAACAATATTTTCAATATATATAATATTAATTAATTACCTCCACAATCTCGCCTTGGAGCTTTCGAAACCTTCTCCAAACAAGCAAAATTATTGCAACGACCGTAAGAATAATTAGAATGGCAACTGCGCTGATCGCGACGATTCCCCATGGAGGAAGGCCTATTCTGAATAGGATTTTATGCAATATTGCACTTCGCATTGAGAAATACTTACATCGGCGTAGTAGTCGTTGTCGGAATCACTATGGTTGTTTGAGGATCAGCTACAGTTGTTGTTGCTGTAGTATCTATTCTTGCCGTTGTCCGAGAGTCAATGACGGTTGATGTTTCAATCTCGATTGTGCTTTCTGAATCCAGCGCACTAGTTGTCTCGGAATCAATTTGAGTTGTTGTTCGGGGATACACGATTTCCGGTCGCTTAGTGCAGATTACAAGCTGCGCGCTGGAAAAATCGAGTAAAGAAAATGAATAAATTAATAATTTTTACGTGTTTCCATTCCCATTCTCCCATTCATAGGCAGTATTGAACATGTGGCCAGAATCCATGTCGGGGTCACAACTGTCAGGATCTTCAAAGGTTAGTACCATTGCATTGATCACTGCATGCAAATACCTCCATTACCCTCCGCGAAATTGGTGTAAGAACTCCACGGTTCTCCATTTTCCCAGTACCACTTCTCTATGTAAATTCAGTTTAGATTGAAATAAAGGTTATCAAACTAACTGTCTTGACCACACTTTAGTCCGATCCAAAACGGCACTATCCATGGTAAAAGTAGAACCTTTGTTTGGACGTAAACAAATGCGTCGTTTTCCTATAATCTTGGATGAAAAGTTATCTTGCCTAACCCACAGACCCATGATCACAGAAACTGAACTTTTCTTAATGTCCTATTGCTATTTTCAAATGAAACTGTCAAGTACTGGAGAAAATTTATAAAGAAAGATAAATAATGTCGCTCACTTGCTTAGAATTTATAGATGGAACAGTGGCTCGAAGCCTCAAGCAAGCTTTTTGAGCAACCTGAACTATTATTATTTTTGAAAGAATTATGAATCATTTACATGCAATATTTTATATTTTATAGACAAAAAGGCATAATGTAATACTGACCTCAAAAGAAGTATCATCAATAAATGCCGTTACATAACACCATCCTGTTGAGGGAACCGCTGGGAACATTCCAGTAGGACAGGTAGTAGCAATTGGTAAAGTTGTTGACATTTGCTCCGCTCTACAATATGGTTTGTTGCGATATTTAATTTTGAATGGTCAAGTAATGAAATACAGTACCTTCTAGCACAAACACAGTATCCAAACTTAGTGTCATTCGTGTAAGCCACCCATTCCCCATTGATATTCTGAGCGAAGTGTTGGGAATCGGAGCACAAGTCTTCTGTAAATAGTGTGAACGGAAAGCTTAGGGCTTCTCAAAAGATTACCAGGTTCATCTTTAAACTTAGTAAAGTTCACAGTTTCTCCGTCTTGCCACACATAAGTGTTGAAATCTGAAATTGAAAGAACTATCTGCAATGAATAAATAAAATAGCCTTATTGCACTCACTGTCACAAACAATTCCCAGCCAAACGTCATCATCACTACGAATGTGCAAAATTCGAAAATATTCCAGTTTGAAATTCGCCTAAAGTGTATTTTTACTTCAAATAGTCACAGAAAGCTCACGCCAAGTGTGGTAATGATCGGAAGTGTGTCGCCTGTTAACTTGCAAGCGGCTACTGCGTCCTAAACTGAGTTTGCATTTCTCCACAAATAAAGGAAAAGTCTGAACCCACATCGAAAGTCAGCCCCTGAGCAGGCACTAGCTCTGGCGAGTAAAGTCTGTAGCACCACGCCTCCTCGCCGGCAATTATCGTCGTGTAATTATCGGGACAATGACCTGCTTAAAGAATGAAGCACTTGGGGGTTTACAAGTTGTAGAAGACTAACTTGTATCGTCAAAGTCCGAATAAGCGCCAGTATGTGCGAAAACGCAAATACACATAGAATAAAGGGTAAGCCAGCGGTTGAAATGCATGCGGACGTCGCCGAAGTGGGGGATTTACAGTGAGCAATCACTGATAAGCACGAGAGGCAGTGAGTTATGGGAGACTACGCTGAAGTTGATAAGTACTGAATAAATGCGTCTCGATATCGATCTGAGTGTAGGGTGTGTGGTTTCTCTTCGAACATTTTGAATTCTCAGCTCTATTTTTTTGTTTATTCGTGATCAATAAGTAAAATACAACACGATGTCAGCTCGCATTACTCTCTAACACGTAATAATTCGCTTGCGCGTTGAGTTTCAGATAGTAGTCATCTTTATTGACCTGTAATGCTTGACGATTTTCCCATTGGATTATCGTGAACGTACATCCTCCAAAAGTACTCCAAGTCGTTTTCTCAACTTGGTAAAACTCGGTCGATCGGACGGCAATTCAGCCCAGCAATGGGACATTACTTCAAATCTGCGAAGATTGTTGTACGTTTTCTCTTTCATAGCTAAAACTGACAAGTTTTCACTACAGCTTTCCGGCCTTTCCATTCGCTCTCCGCGTTTCAGTCGATGCAATAGCTGTCAGAAAAAATTTAGATACTTGTTTCATCATTAGAAAACCTCTGATGCAGGCCACCCCGCGTAGGGCGTCCCTCCTAGGGTAACAATTTCGAACAATAGCACGCCGTATGACCACCTAAAACAAGCACATTGCAGTTTTAATTGTACTATCGGGACTTACACATCACTGGCGATAGAAAATTGGTAATTATCAATCGCTTCTGGGGACATCCATTTCAGGGGAAGCTTTCCGCCCTGAGAAATCCCACCAGCTTTCGTAAAATAATGATTTCATGTACCTGGGAGAGATAGTTCTCCTCTTCCTTTCCAACAGCTCGACACAGCCCGAAATCACCGATCTTGCAAGTTTCTTGCTGATCAACCATAATATTTCGAGCTGCGATATCTCTGTGGACGAATCCTTGCGATGATAAGTACTCCTGAGTTTCGGAATCGGTAGCGGATTATTATATCAGAACACACCAGTCCATAAGCAATTTGCACAGCAAACATAATCTGTTTCTTGACATTCATTGTTTTCGAATCGTCCGAAATGTCTGGGTTTTCAAGCATGTATTTTCTTCTGAAATGTAAAAGGCATATTTTGCAAATTATTTGTGCGTACCTCACTCGCATAAACTCCAGCAAGTCGCCATTGGCGCAGAACTCAGTAATGAGAAGAATCGGTGTATTCACAGTTACACAAGCCAGAATATTTACTAAACATCAAAACAATTTCGATACTTATTTTGGTATTCAAGCAAACCAACCAAGTCTATCATGAAACCCAATCGCCTTCATAAGATCAATTTCAGCTCGGAAATCTCGTTCTGCTTGGGAATCAGCCGTTTCTAAATATTGTAAGTCATTTTGAAAATGAAAACATCCAACCATGCAACATTTTCACGGCGACTGTATCGTTGTTGTTCGTCAACTCGTAGAGTTCAGCAATTGTCCTTCCTCTTCCGATCGGGATATTTTTCGCCAAGACCCTACCTAAAATCTGATGAAAGTATTTTTCATGTAATGTCAGACAGTACCTAGATAAACACTCCCAAAGGCTCCTTCTCCCAACTTGTTTCCATAATCTAAACTGACAAATATTCTCTCAATCTCCCATTCATCGTTTTTGTTCGGAAGATTATAATAACGCGATGCATTCACATCATTTTCATTTTTCGTGCCACTGTGAATTTTCACCTAAAATTACGATTCGAATAAAGGATATCAATAGAATTACCTCCACAATCTCAGCTTTCAGCTTCAAAAACCGCCTTCGAACAATCAAAATGATTACAATTACAGCAGCCAGGATCAAAATAGCGACAGCAGTGATGCCAACGATTCCCCATGGAGGAAGTCCGATACTTGATTAATTAGGTTTCCTTAGCTCTGGATGAAAAATAAATTGAATACTTGTCTGAACTAGTAGTTGTCGTGTGCGCTGTGCTTGTCGTTAACGTATCTTCGTGCTCGACCAGAGTCGGCCGCTTGATGCACACAACGAGTGGCACGCTGATTGAGTAAATGGTAAAAAATATTTGAAAAATATAAAAAAATAATTATTTCGATCTCACGACGTCTGCTCGTTCCCTCGTTCCCACTCATTGTCGGTGTTGAAGATATGGCCAGAATCCTTATCGGGATCGCAGTATTCGGGAACTTCAAACATTCTTTGCATTTAAATTCAATCAGAGAATAGATTACCGCCATTTCCGGGCTTGAAATTGGAATATCCCGCAAACGGTTCTCCGTTTGACCAGTACCATTGTCCTAAATGAGAAAATAGCGAATGAAAATGAGATTTTTTTACCGTCTTCTCCACACAAAAGGCCGATCCAGAATGACATTTTGTGCGGAATCGTTAAAACTTTGGTTTCTATGTAGGAAAAGGCGTCGTTTTCCTGTAAAACGAGTTTCTAGCTTCAAACTAGGAAAGCGCTCACTTCTGGAGTGTTGATAGAGGCAACGTTGGCTCCATACGTGATCGCGCAATACGATACGGACGCCTGATGTACTCCCCGTTATTAATAGACCTCGAAATACGAGTCATCGTCTCTTCATTCTCCGCGCTCTTTCGTCAGTAGACCGGGCGAGAGAGTGTGTGAAATGAAGAGACGGCGACTCGCATTTCGAGCTCTCACTCACCAAATACGATCCGGTAAGACCGGCGACGAAAAATCCCGTCGCGTAGCACCATCCTGTGGGAGGAACGACATCATACATACTGACTGGGCATTGCAGCACCATCGAAGGCGACGGGGATGTGGGTTGAGCTCTGATGTTCCATTTTCGAAAATAAATCCAAAAATAAGCAGAAAATTACCTCCTTGCACAAATACAATACCCAAACTGGGCTGCCGAGTCGTACGTAACCCATTGTCCGTTTTTGTCTTGAGCAAAGTGTTTCGAATTGGAACAAGTGTCGCCTTGAAAAAGATGCAGATTTGAAGATTTTTCCTTGAGTATACCGGGATCGTCTTGAAACGCCTTGAACTGCACCGGTTGACCGTCTTGCCATACATAATCGTCGTTATCTTCAAATTTGTTGTTAATTATTAATTAAAAATAGGGAATTCACCGTCGCACACGATTCCGAGCCAGACATCATCAGTACTGTCAGTAGTCACCACTCGAAAGTATCCGAGATCGAGGTTAGCCTAAGCATTCAAATATGAGCAGATAATGTCACAGTGAGCTCACACTGAATGAAGTAACAATCGGAAGCGTGTCGCCTTTTGCCTTACAAGCGGATACGGCGTCCTGTAGATATGGTGACAATAAGAACAATAAAAAAAGGAATTTACATCGAACGTTATTCCTTGGCCGGGTAATAATTCAGGCGAGTGGAAAGTATAGCACCACGCCTCATCGCCCGCAATCATCATTTGATAGGTACTATCCGGGCAGGCGAGTGCTGTAATTCATATATTCGAAAATAAAATATCATCTTAAAACTCACGAAGTTCATTAGCATCAAGCTCCGAGTTATCATTTAAATGAGCGACCTCTGAATAGGAGAAAACAGCGGTTAGAAGCGTGAAAGAGAGGCTGAATCGATGTATTGGGAGCATTAGGCGGCGTGAAAGTGGAAGATTTATGGTGAGTAACCGTTGATAAGAATCAGGGTCTAAAGACTAGGAGACAGAGAATGAAAGCCGATTGATGATGCATACCGAACAACTGTGCAGCGAAAGTGTGTTCTCTGAATTGTGAGGCAAGTGCACAATTTTTTCATTATTTTCCATATTTTACCGAGCTGAGAATGCGACTTGGCGTGCTACTGTTGAAGGATTATGGTTCGAATAGCACTGGGAAGAAATATCAAACTTGGTTACAGATCAACCAAGATAATTACTACCTGAAACTCAATAAGAATGCCAATTATTACGCGCTGGAAAGCAGAACTAGCTAAAATAAAATTGTGTGATCGTTTGAAGTGCTCATAAAGTTCGATTATAGTACTTCTTAATTGTTGACCTCATATTTTTGCCTGACCAGCGTATTTACCTTATCCTCCTCTAAGCACACTTTTCACTCATGAGCTTTCGCGCCCAACTTGCATTCGTCACTGATTACAGATAAAGTCTACAAAACGTTCGATGCCCTCTTCATCACCCCATTTCCCCATTTCATCCCATCTTGTTTCTCATCCTTCTAGCCCACACATTCATAGCTTCCTTTTACTGTTTTCCTCATCTTTACATACCCAGTTGTACCAAAAACCTAATTGGAATAGTGTTCCCTTCCCAATCGTCTCATATCCCCGTCTTCCCATTTCAGATCTCTATCATTACAGTGATCCTTCTCGATTAACAATGTTTTAACTTTTAAAAAGTTTAATCTTCCCAATCGCCCCATCTCCCATCTCCCCCTCTCTTCCCATTTCCGATCTCTGTCGATATCTTATCAATAGCGTGCCGGCGCGCGCGTTCTCTCTTTTCAGCGCGGGAAGACGGGACGGATCTCGTTTTGGCCGTTTTGGCCGGCATTCCTCCTCCTTTCTTCCCCCATTTCTCCCCGTTCATTGTGCGGCCACTCGGTTGTCCGAGCTGCAAGGGCTAATTCTCTTGCGCTCTTGTATCATCCCCTCCACAGCATTCTGCCCCTACAGAAAAGGGGTGATCACTTTACATATCGAACTGCAATTTCGAAACTTGACAGATTGCTGAAACATATCGCAATTCTATTTCTGAACAAGGGGATTAATTTTTGAATTTTCCCGCGTTGCCGTATTCGCGATATGTTTCAGAGATATCTCAAATTGCGAAGGTGTTTTGCAGTTCGAATACGGTAACGCGGGAAAATTCAAAAATTAATCCCCTTGTTCACCCTTATCTGGAGAGAACAAAGGGGGCCAGAACGCTGTGCCTCCATCCCCAGAGATCACCCACCCACCTCAAGTTATGTCATCATTCTTACCCTCTAACCCGTCCTCCGACCCATGATCGCCCATGATGATAACAATCAATCTGCTAGTTCTCACGTACGCACCCCGCAAATGATCAGGAAGTAATCTCCTCTACTCTTTTTGCCTTGTCTCTCACCTCTTTGACCTCGCCTCCCCTCTACTTTATCACGCCGTTCCATCACAGCAGCCCGTAGACTGTGCTTTATGATGTGCCGAACGGCACGTACGCACCTCATCAGGGTGATGATTAGTGCCTGCTATTAGGTAGGGTATAAAAGGGAGAGGCCAAGATCAATCTCCATCGTTCGGGCAATGACCACTGGCAGGGTTGAGCCTACCCTTTCCCATGAATTCATCTTTTTTTTATATTTCCCTGTCCCCAGTCTCAGTTCAACGATAAGTCAGCATCGTTCGGGTTAAGTGACCACTGGCAGGGTTCACCCCACCTTTCTCGATGGACTCATTGTTCTTTGATCTGCTAGTTCTTTGTCCTGTGACTTTGCGTTCTACTTTAACCCCAGTGGCGGGGCTCAATCAAACTCACCAGTGCGTTGAAATGTTCTCACGCTGTCTAGACGCCTTTTCATTCACTATTCAGCCTTAACCCTGCAAGGTGCCTCCCCTCCGTCCTCTGACTGTACCTCGTGGTTCCCTCCTTTTCATTCATCCAAACATTTCTGTTGACCAGTCGGCCGCTCACGCGGCTTCCCTCCATTTTGCCCCTCTCCATTCATCTTTTGAATTCTGCCTCCTCTCCTCCAATAGTTCTTTCTCTCTTCCTCTTTCTGGTCACACTTGCTGACTGATTTATTGCGCGCTGTTGTTTACCTGTCGGTGTGTCACCCGGAACAAGAAAAAGACTAATAATTCCTCCCCGATTCCAGAAATAATGACCAACAAGAAGATCAACTTCGGAGCTGGACCGGCCAAGATTCCTGAGGCGGTACGTCTCTTTGAGCTTTCGTCTACCGAATACAGTAGCTCAATTGTTCAATCAATAATCGATAATCTATTGCTTGTCTTTGATCTTCCCTGATACTGTAGTATCGACTACCGTAATCATAAATCAATCGATAATGTGATATTCACTAGTATTTAATCTTCCCTGATATTGTATCGATTGATACTGTAATCACGTATAAATCAATAATACATATGTAGGTCATGGAAAAAGCGGCGCGCGAGTTCCTTGTCTACGGCAACTCGGGCGTGTCCATTCTCGGTAAGTAGAGGAGGAAGGGCTGCAGGGGCTGCAGGGGTCGCAGCACTAGCTGCAGCTACAGCATTAATAGTTGCTGCAGATGCTGCAAGGGTCGCAGCTCTTGCTGCAGCTGCAGCGTTCAAAACTGCTGCACCTGCTGCAATTCTTGCGCCATTTAAGAGATGTCGCACCGCTCCGCCGACTTCACTGCCATCATCAAAGAAGCAGAGAAGCTCATGAGAGAGGAGATGTTAGTGAGGGGGAGGGTCAAAGGGTCAAAGATCAAAGATCAACATGCGGTCACACACTGTAGCTTATTTTGATGACTGATGAGAATGTTTTGTTGTCGAAACGGCTGGCCTCAATCTATCTCAGAGAAAATAGCAATCTGCATTTGGTTGATTGGTGAAACCTATCCGAGACTGTCGTCAAGAGCAATGTACAAAGTTTAATAAAAACCTGAACTGAGTATTTAAAAGGTCAAAGATCAAAGATCAAGTTCAGGTCGATTCCGAACGAGTTCGAGGTGCTCTTCATGCAGGGCGGCGGCACGGGCCAGTTCGCCGCCATTCCCATGAATATTGGCAGTGAGTGATTGCGTCATTATTAGGTAAACGAATTGAACTATTCAGAACGAAAAGACAGTGAGTTAATGCGGAATTATTCGAAAATATTTGTTTTGTGCAAAAATAATGAATTTTGAATGATCAGTGAATAGACGCGCATTCATGGTACCACCTAGCCCGCGCGAACCATTCTAAGAAAGACGCAGACTTTGCACCCATTTCTCTGCACTCTTATCACTTTTCGATTCGTCGCCCCTTGCAGAGAAAAGAGTGCGCGCACGTGAAGGGCGCATGGGGTTCAAATGTGTTTTTATAGAAGCGATGATAAAGCGATCGAAACTTAGAATCAGCTTCATCGCTTAGGGGATGGTTGAAACGTAATCCAACACATTATATTAATGTCGAAAAATCATTTGACAAATAGTTAAAAAGTTGCCTCCGTAAAAAAACGCCGAGAGTTTGTACTTGGTGGTTAGCGTCCATAGGGATGGCATACACTTCGACCAAAAAACTAGCCCCAAAATTTTATTTTTAAATTCCAGGAGGCAAGACCTCCGCGGACTATGCCATTACCGGTACCTGGTCGGACAAGGCGGCGAAGGAGGCCGAGAAGTACATCGACATCCACAAGGTGTGATTGATCTTTGATCTTTGTAGTTTGTAGTCTGATCATAATAAGAAGCAAGGCCTTAGGGCTTCAGCTGTAATATTTAGTTGATCTCTGATCTCTGATCTCTGATCTCTCAGGTGTTCACGCCCACCAAGCCCTACACCACCATCCCCGCTTACAACAATTGGGAGAGATCAAAGGATGCTGCCTACCTGTACTACTGCGCCAACGAGACCGTGCACGGCATCGAGTTCCACACGGTGAGAATTCTTTGATCTTCGAGATTTGATCAAATCGGGACTAGTTTCGAGTGTAGTTTCGAGCTGCGATTACTCACCCAACGAGACTGTGAACGGAAATTTTTCTGAATTTTTGGTTGTTCTATCAATATGGGACGTACACCCTATCAAAGAAGGTGCTGAACGGCACTACCTGATCACAGTGTGAAACATATCTGACTCCGAATACCAGATCGTAAAACAACTGCTTCGCTGACTTTTGTGTAGTATGAGCGATTCGGTTAGGTTTCACACTGTAAGCAAGTGGTGACGCTCTGTGCATTGATTGATTCGTGATTCACTTCAAGGGTAATAAAAACAATTAAAAAACTATTTCTCCGTGATGCACGACCACCCTTTTTTTCTACTTTTTTACTCTTATTGTCAGCCCCATTTATTCCATTTTCAACCCATTTATTCTTCCTTGTCAGCCGCCCGAGACCCATGCCGACGTCCCTCTCGTCGCCGACATCTCCTCCAACTTCCTCTCGCGACCCTTCGACTTTGCTGGGGTGAGATTTCACTCTCTTTATTCTCTCCTACTATGTATATGACGCGCAAAAATCAGGTGCCGGCATACACTTCTTGCTATATTCTCACAAATTAGCCGGAACGTGCATGCAATGTTCAAAAGCATGAGAGATGATCAGGCAAAACGCTTCTCGTATTAATCGTTTGCATGCGGGGAGGTTACTGTAGCCGCGATTTTTTATTCTGAATATTAATCGACATTCCAGCACGGCATCGTGTTCGGTGGCACGCAGAAGAATCTGGGAGCAGCAGGACTGACGGTCGCCCTCGTGAGGAAGGACCTGATCGGGCATGAGGTGAGGTTGATCTTTGATCTTATTTTAAGACTACTATGTCATGTAGTTCAATAGTGGCTAATGCGAATAAGAGATGGATCGAAGGGAAAAAGTTGGGGTGGTTTTATTTGATTCTGGAAAAATCTGAACAAAATTCGTATCAAGACAAATGAGTTTCACATGATTTTCAAGTTCACTGTGCCACTCTTCCTTGGATCACTCGAGAATTTCTATTGCAAAAATGAGAAAAAAAATAAGTCAGAACAAAAGAAGTGATTGACTTTAATCCATCATCTTTCTCCAGAACCGCCACTGCCCGTCGATCCTCTCCTACAAGGAGATGCACGCGAACAACAGCGTGTACAACACGCCCTCTGTCTATGGGTCAGTGATCACAATTCGAAACTAGAGTGTAGTCTCGAGCTTGTAGTTTGATCCAACATAAACTAGAGTCTTGGATGAATGAAGTTTGATCTTTGATCTTAGATCTAATCGAAACTAGACTCTAGTCCCGACTTGCAGCATCTACATCACGAAGCTCGTGCTCGAGTGGATCCGCGACGGCGGCGGAGTCGACAAGCTCTTCGCCACCAACCAGGTGTGTGATCTTTGATCTTTGATCTCTGATCTCTGGTTTGACCTGTGATAAAATTCAGCAATGACAGCTCACATGTGTTTCACTAGGTTCGCAAAAGCTGAGAGAAGTTCAATCTTAGATACGCCGTTGACATCCATATGAAAAAAAAAATTTTTTAGCTATCTGCATTGCATCAACAATTTATCTCTAGTTTTTTTCAGTTTGTTTTTGACCTGATTATCTTATCTCGCTCACAATCAGCTGCTGTTTGGTCTAAAACAACAAAAAATGAAAACTAGGTAGTGATAACTCAGAAATGTAAGTAGCAAGGCTTGCAGTTGAGTTTCATCTAACTTTCAAATATTCTGTCTTTTCCATACTTTGATTTTCCTTAGAGTCTCTATTCCAAAATCAAAAAAATCGTGCTCTTTTGATTTGATCTTTGACCTTTCCAGGAGAAAAGCCGCCTTCTGTACGACGTCATCGACAGCTCAGCTGGCTACTTCTCGGTACGGTAACTTTGGGCAAATTATCGATTTTCGTCCTTTCATTTCCCATGCTCACTCATCACTTTCGTTGAGGGCAATGTCGTATAGAATGAAAAGACAGAAGAATGCACTTGTGAACTTTCCAAATTGCTTGCTTTCAGTGCCCGGTGGACGCGGCGCACCGCTCGCACATGAACGTGCCCTTCCGCATCGGTGAGTGTGAGGGGAAGGCAAATGCGAATGTACACTCGTGCACCCCTTTATCATTTATATGCTTTTGTCGTACTGGAGCTACTACTATTGCTAGAACGGTGCCGAAATAGAATAAGAAACCTTTGCGAAACTTAACTTGTTCCCGATAAAAACACAAAATTAAAATTTGCCAATTGTTCATATTGCAGGAGGTGGCGATGAGGCGCTTGAAGCGACGTTCCTCAAGGGAGCCACGGAGAGGGGCATGATTGGGCTGAAGGGACACAGGTACGGTGGAAGGAATTACAGAAGATTAGTATGTAATGATGAATAAAATTCAGATGTGTATCTATTTCACAATCAGACACAAAGTCATGACTGAACTTGAGAGCTTTGTGAAACGTAACTGATTTAATTTTGCAATTCATGCATTTTAATTTCCAGATCGGTCGGCGGAATTCGCGCGTCGATCTACAATGCAGTGACACTGGACGAGACGAGGGTACGGTAGTTTTCCGCTCGAGACCCGAATCAATCGATTAATCGATAATTGCAGGCGCTGGTTGAATACATGAACGAGTTCGAAGCTGCTAACAGGAAGTAGACTGCAGTACTAAGCTATCGTACACTGACTTATTTATCAAACGAGTTTCCGAATATCATTGATACACTTCTAGACAACTTTCTGTACTTGTATATGTGATGAATCAATAAATAATCAAGATGAAGTTTGAAAACATTTTATTGGTACACAAACAATGGAACCACTCGATGATACTACAATATTAGGGGAGGCTAGCATTCTATCGAAACCCATATCGATGTCCAATAAAATCGGTTGTTATTGGTAAGTTTCAGAAGCAAAAGATTGACTTAGCAACCAGCAATGAGTCCAGTTCAGAACTGTGATAAAAAATAATGACAAAAATGTTAATGAAATAGATGAAATCATCCGCTCACAATCCACTCTTTGGCTCGACGCCAAGCACGAATCTGTAGTAGGAGCTGTTCATCTGAAAATATGAAGATTAATAGTGCATATTCCTTCATTTTCTGAGCAGATAACTCCAGAAAAAACAGGGATAGACAGGTTTAAAACGGTAAGGTTCCGAACCTGCTCAAGGATCATCAGTGCCAGCACGGTGTAGGGTCCGAGTCGCATGTAGCAGGGCGTGAAACCCTTCCAGAGTGCAGTGATGCCCTCGTTCTTGATCACCTGGAAAATTTTCAGAAATAAACAAGCAGTTTCTAGGATATTCAAGTGATTCCCTCCCCTGGTCACCTAAAGAAGAATGTTATTATTATTGGTCGCTATTTTGCACACATTCTTCACAAAAGACAGTATTGGAAATGAAGAGACTGCGCCTTCTACTTTGAACTTTACTGCAGAGAAGGGTTGTGCGTAATCTTCTAATTCTGTTCAGTATGCCACCGGGAGAGACAATATAGATCATTCAAAATAGAGATACACGATGTTCATGTTCTATAATTTTGGAGAGGTGCGATTTCTTATTGTTTCTTACGTTGCCAAATGAACCAGTGAAAACAAAGCAATAAAATCATTGCTGATCATTCACCAAAGTTTTGAATTCAATTTGGGCGATTGAAATAACTTCCCTGTACGTGCCGAATGAAATGGGTGGGGCTGGGTCTTATATTTAAGATTCAAATTTAACTTGAGCTGAGCAACAACTCAATCACATGGAAAAATAAACAAACCTTGAATATGACGTCAAGTCCGTTCTTGTACTCAGGAACGCCATCGACGATTCTCATCGACTGGATTCTGAAACAAATATTTTTCAATCTGTCCCTCATCCTCTGGAACCTGATCGTAAAAAAAGATGATCGGAGTTCAAATTGTGGTCACTTCCTTCATATTTCTAGAGTACAAATGACGCAGATCTATTTTCGTCCCTAATGATGACGTCCTGTTTATCTTTAGCCCGGTATGTTTCTAGAACACAGCGCGTTCATCTTTCGTCTACTCGATATAAACAGCATGATAAGATATCCAATGAGAGTAAACGTCCCGTCACTCCGTTCAGAGATGAGCATTATCACTCGTATGTACAACTGATGATGATAGTGATAAGGAGCATACACGTCAAGTGAAAGTAGTGCAGTACTTTGACCTATAGGGAGAAATGGGAAAGCCCTTTCCCAAAATACCTTGACCAACGTAACAGGATGCTACATCATTGGGGTTATTCGGAGCGAGAGCTTGTTATTATGCTCGTTCTTTACGCTGGTTCTGTGACATCAAAGTCTCTGCTAGACGCAAATAGAACTTTGGACTAGGGAATCCCCATAGAAGTGATGCAAAAGATTAGCGCTCTGCTAGTTCTTTGTCGTCACCCGTTTCATTGACAGACGAGAATGGCAACATTCGGAGAAGATAAGAGGCTCAGGTCATCTTTTGACCCCAGTTTGATTACTTGATTGGCTAGCCCGTCTTGCAAAAGGCTCACGAAAACATCCAGGGGAAATGCTCTTTTTGTAATCCCTCTCTAGCAGTTCACGCATGTCTTTAATATTTTTTGATTCATGGGCTTTTCTAATTACCTTGTCTTGGCGATATCCAGGGGCATGCTGACGAAGGCCGTATTCACACCCGAAATCATCGCAGCGGCAAAGTGGACGGCGATTCCAGGAGGAAGGACGCCCGCTGACCCGATGGCTTCCTTCGCCTGAGATTGTTGTTGTTAGTGTTATTGTTGTTGTTGTTATTAAATTATGAATAACAATAACAACAACATACCTGCGAGTAGGTGGCGAGCTGCGCGACGTTGACGACCATGGCGCGCATCACGGTAGGGACGCAGCCCTGCAAATAGTATTTTTTAAATGTAATTTTTAAACTGGAAATGACCCGGCAGTATCAATCACCTCGTTACTCGACCCCTCTAGTAGAACGGGTGAAACTCAACCGACGCGCGCTCTCTTATTTGCACGTCACCCGATTGAAGTGAGAGAATGGAGGCAAATGACTTTACACGTCGAGCGCAGCATCCCTATCTTCAACTAAACATGAACATTACCAGAAATTGGACTGGAGGCTTTCTGTATTGGATACACCCACGAGCAATCGTTTTACTCTCTGCATTTCACACGCTCTCTCATCAATCGACCGGGCGAGAGTGGGTGTGAAATGAAGAGACGATCACCCGTATTTCCAGATCTCTTTTCCACTCACCCTCCACAGCGTCGCGATTCCTTCCTCCCTGCCGATCCTTCCGATAGCTTCGAAAGCGTTCTTGTAGTTCCTCCTCTGGTCGGCGGGCAGTCGACCGTCGCCGGTCATGCGGATGAGGGCCACCTCGGCCGGGGTGCCTGAATTTTTTTTCGAATAGAGATCTCTCAATTGCTCGCTGTTTAGTTAATTTCGTTTTGAAAATTTGCATAAGAGACGAATCGCGAGAGAATTACCCATTTTCGAGGTTCCTGTGCGATCCGCCAAAAGTTTTTCGTATCAGCCCCCCAAGTTCACCTAAGGTACTTCGAACGATGCTCTTTCAAACTGCGCTTCAGGATTTTTGATATCTTGTCTAAATTTCGCAATACGAAAGATCAAAGATCAAGTATACACCATGTTTTCGCAAAAT
>LS589398.1:926330-939017 GCA_900490775.1 Pristionchus maxplancki
TTGAGATAGTGACTAAGAAGGCTGCAACTCGTGCCAACCTCATCTTTCGCGGTCTTAGCACAAACAATGCAGCAGTGATGGTAAATGCATATACAACCTACGTTAGACCTATGGTCGAATTCTGCCCGAGTGTCGCTTTTCCAGTTCATGAAAAGGATGCAGGAAAGCTGGAAAAACTCCAGAACAAAGTAACAAGATTTATTAATTACAAATGTTTAGGATATAGTCTCGATAATAGGCCACGACCAGCGGAACGTAACGAAATGCTCAAACTGAAATCGTTGCTCTATCGACGAAAGATTAATGATCTCAAGCACGCATACGAATTGCTATTTGGAAATTCCCGCTTATATCGTAACCAAGCTCACTTTCTGTCTCTGAGTAAGTCGATTCTCAGAGGAGCAGGGTACAAAGTATGTAAAATTCCCTTCAAAACAAAGGTTCGCGAGCACAGTTTTGCGAATCGTGTGAGCAATGTTCTGTACAATGCGCTTCGAAAGGGAAGAATCCCAACAGCGTATTCAGAGTTTATGAAGGTCATGAGTAAGGAGGTGTGATGAATTGTACGTCTACGTCTGCTCACTCTACTAGTAGTACTCGCCCCCTCTCACACCCGTCCGTTAGACCAATTGTCCCACCTCCCTCCCCCACAATTATAACACCTGTGCGGATAAATATTATTATTAAATGCAATTTTGATCTTTGATCTTAGGGGACTAAAACTCGTTCGGTCGAATGCTTCAGTCCAGAGAGTGGACGGTCCTTCAGCGGGTAGAACGAACGATGACCTAAGGAATATGGATTGATCTTTGATCTTCCAGTTGTATTCTTTGATATTTCCGAAACATCAACTCACTCGACACGTAGAGGGGCGCGCTGGGCTTGGCGAAGAGCGATCGGGAGCCTCAAAGGGAGGTGAACACTTGGTTGATCAAAGGTAAACATACCAATGCGAGCAGTCGAAGCGAGGAGATGGCGCAGCATGGAGAGTGAATGGAGGAGAAGGAAGAGAAACCACTTTGCAGGAGTGATGAGGGAACTAATGAGGGGAGAGAAGACGAAAGTGATGATAATAATATTTGAATTTATGAGATTGAAACTAATGAAACGTGAATGGATCAGAATTTTGAAATTTTCCCCAACAATGAAACGTCCCTGCTCTTTTTTTGTATTCAAATAGAGATAAACATAGCAAAAAAGGTGTGGAAAAGTTGTCAAATTTTTTAAAAATTTTATTCGTAATTTCGCATTGAAAGGAACATTGACTCCCTATTTATCGGACTCAATCTTCTCGAATCTGAGGCCGTGTCTCTTGAGTTCCTCGCAGATCTGGAGAGTTAATAGTACGGTAGGTTAGCGTCGACTACGGTAGGGGTTACGGTAATGATACTGTAATCTACCGTATACCTTCTCATATGCCGGATGAGCTGGATCGATGGTCAGCTGGACGCTATTCGGATCCGCAGCGTGCTTTCCTCTGATGCCGTTGTTCGTCACGACAGCGCCGACCACCGACTTCGTGGCACTCCTCGCAAGCGATCTAAATTGATTATTAAGTTATCTGTCCGTCTGTCTGTCTGTCTGTCCGTCTGTCTGTCCGTCTTTTCGTCAAAAAGAATTATGTAAAAGCACAAAAATAGATAAATCTCACCCCATAATCCACGGCCAGCCGAAGATCAGCGAGACGACCGCTCCGAATAGCCCTCCGATGCCCAGACCGAACCAGAAACCAGCCCGCTTCTTCAGGGTACCAGCATTCTGGCCGGAGAACCAACGGTGACTCGTCAATTGGTCTTTGATCTTTCCGTATTTGTCGTTGATTCCTTCAGTCAAATCCTTTTGATCAGCGAATGAACGATGGCCTAGGAATGAATAGTTGATCTTTGATCTCGAGAAGTTCTCGCTCACTCGACAAGTAGAAGCCCGCGTTGGGCTTGGCGAAGAGCGAGCGGGAGCCTGAAATTGGAAATTATTTGGGAAGATCAAAGATCAACTCACTCGTGCGAGCAGTCGAAGCGAGGAGATGGCGCAGCATGGAGAGTGAATGGAGGAGAAGGGGAAGAAACCACTCGGGAGGAGTGAGGAGGGGAGAAATGCTGTGACTAGGGTGCAGATCCAATTTTGAATATTTCCGTTCGCCCCCCCCCCCTTAATCCTTTCCTCCATCACTCCTCCCGAGTGGTTCCTCCCTCTTCTCTTCCATTCACTCTCCATGCTTCGCCATCTTCTCGCTTCGACTGCTCGCACGAGTGAGTTGGTCTTTGATCTTTCCCAAACAAATTCCAGTTTCAGGCTCCCGGTGGCTCTTCGCCAAGCCCAAAGCGTCCGTATACGCGTCGAGTGAGTTGGAAAATATTGAATAGAGATCAAAGATCGTCGCACGTTCTATCTCACAAACGACCCCCATGGCCACTCGAATACTAAAATGCCCTTGCCGAACCGTGCAGACTTCTTGTAAGGAACTTATCTGATCAAATAGCATCAAAATCAACTCAAAAATTGACAAATATCATCCACTTTTATTTTTTCGCTTTCTCTTGGTCCCGATCGCCCTAGCAGGCAGTCTGGCATTTTGGTTCTTGAACGAGATGAAGCAGAATCGGGAGAAGAAAAGGGAGTATCAGAAGGTGAAATGTATTGCCATTGTTTTTGTTGTTTATTTTGGTATACTTTTGTTATACATTTATATAAATTTTCCTATATATTCATTCTGTTATTCCAGTATCTTGCACGAAGGAGGACTCTGATGACGCAGGCGGAAGTTTGTTGTTGTTGTTGTTATTATTTTTGTTGTTTACTATTTCAGTACGACGCTACCTGCTTGCACAGCCCTCCGGAGCGTCCGACTTTCGTGAGAGAGATGGCGAAATTAACAAATTATTGATAATTCTAGAACGCGCGATGCTTTTGTTCGTCGGATGAGTACGCAAGACGAAGTGAGATAACGGTAAATGCAGCCAACGACTAATTGCCTAATTAACTAATTAGTCTAATTAAGTCTAATTAACTAATTAAATAACATTATCCAGGAAGAGAAGAAGTTCTAGCACTCGGGTCGCTTGCATGCCGATCTGCCCAACGTCGCCGACCGTCACTGGTGCATACAAGGTATCGTAAATAAACGGCTCCAGCTCGGAATGTGGGCTCGAAAAGCGTGCTAAACATCGAAAAATTTCCAAAAAAATCAGATACTCTTTGCTATTTGAAAAGCACGATAGGTACATCTGGCTGGGCAGAATGGATCTGCTTCATTCTAGTACTCGTTAGCGCAGACAACCGAGAAATTTTAATATAAAATGCATTTCGAAATGCAGATTCGTCGCCAGCTCCGGGCTGAGGGCATCAACTGTGAGCAGTCGAAGACGGACGGCGGAGTGTACACGTTCTCCTACACTGTGGTACGATACGGTATTTTAGGATTACGATGGATTACGGTAGTCACAGAACAGCAGATTATTATGGCCACTGTTGAGTACGGTATTCACCATAGCTTTCTAGATACGGTAGAATACGGTATCACTGCAGGAAGAGCTGTAGGGTTTCTGTAGATTACGGTGTTCACTTGACAGGTACGGTATACCAAGAATACAGTATCCCTGCAGGAGCACACCAGTAAGGCGGTCGCTGCCAGGAAGCACGAGGCAATGGACGCGAGAATGCGTGAGAACGTGCAGGAATTGATCGAGTTGGAGAAGACCGCGGCCTCTGCCTGATCAATCGATAGTGTGACCCACCGTACCCTACCGTAGCCCTCTCAAACTACCATTCTGTAAAACTCTATGTCAGAAACGATAAATGCTTATTGAGAAATGTTGTGAAATTGAGCCTACAGTGGCCCATGCCGAAACAAATATACTGATCATCCCTTGAGATCTCCTGCACAGCGAACACAAGAAATTTATAAATCACTCTTATCCACAACATATTTAATCACCAAAATTACAGAATAGCGATCAGAGTATTGTCAGATTAGCAAAACAATTATAGATACAGAATCTAGGGTAAAATGGGGCAGCAACAATAATGTGCGTCTAACACAATCTACAGGCGGGTGGTGAGGGGTTTTCTACAATTCTTGACTGCATTCCTCGTCTCCCTCGTTGAATGATTCGTCCATGATCGCATCACAGGCTGTGTTGTACATGTCTTCCTGAAATGAATACATTATTATCAGTGATAGCCTTCTCCAACTCTGGTAAATCACTTTTCGCCGGGTTCGGGTCTACAGAAATGGTTCCCCGTTCGTTTTCGCAACGCAGAGGACTCATCCACTGATTATTATCCTGGTATGCAGATACTAAAAATGAGCATAATGTGACAGCAGCAAATCCAATTAATCCGCTCATTCTGTTACGCTAATTACTATTGGATACAACTCTAATCTTCATCTGTGCGTGTGCCCATAATACTTGTATCACTCCCTACTAATATACCACCTGAGCGGATAAATACTATTATTGTTATTATAATTACTAACTCCTCTGCTAATCCCACCTAGTGGGAAGCCCATGACTGACCGTTCTGTTGCTCTTGGGCGATTCGACAGTGCTGTGGGTGCCCTCGTGGTCGTCATCGGCCACTTCGAAATACGACTCGAGAACTGCCTTCACCTGGAGAGAGGGGATCAGATTAGCATTATTTGTGCAGCAATAAAAATACATTTGGACAGATTCATTCAAAAACAAGCCCTACAGCGCATATTTTCAAAATATTTTCAACAAAGCTGCCCGATAGGGAAATCGCAGCAATTAATTTCAGTCCATTTATGGAGGAGGAATGGGCAGAAATTGTTGGTATGATATTCATATCGGGTGACATTGTAGCAAAAAGTTAGCTAGAACAGTCTCAATTTTTACTAGAAATATATTTACACCGAATGGGCTGAACTGATTGTTTTACATTTATTTCATTGTCACTCAACCTTCTCAACGACGACGTGCATCTTCTTTTTTGCACAGTCAATGGCGGTTCCTGCAGCGTACGCCTCCTTCGCGTCATCGTACAGCTCAACTGCAGCCGAAGTCTTGTCCGTCACGAAGGACATCGCCTGCAAAGAAAATCAATAATCAATTTATCATATCAGGCATTAGATGATGATCGATCAAAATTCTTCATAAATTGCACGTCACGAGTGGTTGTCAATAGGTTCTCTTATAAGAATACGTTAATATCAAATCGATGCTTTAGCAATTAGGAGAAGGTCCATCTCCTTTCCTCTTACCTCATCCTTCTTGACCGTCGCATAGTTCACCTTCTCCGTAGTGTAGTTGCGTACACGATCGACTCTCTCGACCAGCTGCAATGACATTTATTGATGGTTTACTTTCTCCATTCCATCAGTGTATACAACAAATAAACAGTCTCTTTTCGCAATGATTTATCAAAATCAAACCGCGAGTCGTTAAACCGCATACCTTGGGTGCGTACTCGTCCACTTTGGCTGCGACGACTCCTCCGAGCTCAGTCCACAATCCCTCAGCCTGTCTCATTCTTGCTCCCGCCCACTCCTCGACACCTCCATTGTCGCGCACGTACAGCAGCCTGCGATGTGAACTGTTAAAAATTACAGAATTGTAAATATATTTTTGTTGTTGATTATTTCTAAAATTTAGTTATCGCAGTGAGTTATATTAGAGGCCATAGGCAAAGATTCGGCACATAATCTGAAGTCTGAAACCTCGAAATCAATAATTACATTCCTCAAACAGAAACTATGATACGGCTTATGATTTTGCAATCAGTTGAAATACCAAATAAATAATTTTTGCTGTGCGATCTCCCCTCCACTCACCAATAAGCACCCACTGTTCGATTTTATATGCGCGCACGATTAACAATTGCTTTAAAACGACATTTGCTTTTCCCATTTATCTGTCTGTCCTTGTTTCTGTCCCGTTCGCGTGTTTATTTAAAGATTTCCCGTTTCGATGATTCACTACCTAAAATCCGTAAACGTACCCGGTTTTCGATGGTTGGATCTACGAGGAAAATTACGTAACCATCAAAAACATACCCGGGTTTCGAACATTTTGCCCATTTTGACGTTTTTTTTTCATAAACATACCCGTGATTGTGAAGGTTTTATAACCTGACTTTTCTATGTCTGTCACTAATGCTCTACTCACCAATAAGCATGGGCGACGGCGGGCAGGTAGCAGATGACAGAGAGATAGAGGGCGAGTGAGAGTGCCAGATGACGAGACTCGAGATCCCCCTTGCCCTGTCTCACTGCGATCGCCGCGGGCTGCAACGCGCACAGTAAGTGGAGAGCAGGTGACACTGCTTTACTTTACCGGATCATCGAATAGAGGGTACAGGGCGGGGCTTATGTTATGCTGTGCTCAAGAAGGAAAAATATCGGTCTAGCTTGTATCCCCTACCTTTTGTTCCGGCGAAGTAAAGTAGTGCCAAGCAGGCGCAACAGTTGTTCTTTTTACCCAACGGTTAGTGTCCATAAAATCTATTTGAAGTGAGCGATCACAATTAGGCCGCTTACCGGCACGAGGAATGCCAAAAGGAGAAGGGCAGACTCCTTGTAAGTGGAGAGGTTGAAAGACGATGAAGTCGTGTTGGCGGAAGGAGCAGAGTCGACGTCAGCCATCTGGAAAGATGTATTAGTTGTGGACTGGGGACAAAAAAATGAGAAATACGCGTAATTATAACAAACGAAATTCAGCGATGCGCGCAAAAGGTAGATTACAGATGACGGGCGCAAATGAATCGAAATAGACCGATTGGAGAAACTAAATAGACGACCATAGTGCAAGCTAACACGTAGAGTGCATTCTCAAGCATCGGAGGAAGAAGAAACATGTAATAACAGACAAAACAAGCAATAATGCGAAAACAGCACGCAGCGCCGGCGCCGCCGTTACTGTAATCTGCATCAAACGGCAAAGTTTAAAACGCGCGCTTCCGCTTGAGACCTCTACAGTATCTCTTGTGCCAAATTTCTCATTGAAAACTAACTTTTCCGGCTTGATCTATCGTTATTTTCGAAAATACACTCGAATAGTAAAAAGCCCATGCCGAACCGAGCAGAGTTATTCTTGTAAGGAACTAGAATTCACGATTCATATAGTGTTATCTGATCAAAAAGCTCTCAAAGAGTCAAAAATTGATCTGTAAAAAAAATTTATCTGCAGTATAGCCCGTAGTACTGTAGGGTTACTGTTGAGTACGGTATTCGCCGTAGCTTTCTAGATACGGTAGAATACGGTATTCACATGAAAGGTACAGTACCCCAAGAATACAGTATCCCTGCAGGAGCACACCAGTCAGGCGGTCGCTGCCAGGAAGCACGAGGCAATGGACGCGATAATGCGTGAGAACGTGTAGGAATTGATCGAGTTGGAGAAGACCGCGGCCTCTGCCTGATCAATCGATTGTGTGACCCACCATACAATACCGTAGTCCTCTCAAACTACCATTCTGTAAAACTCTATGTCAGAAACGATAAATTCTTATTGAGAAATGTTGTGAAATTGAGCCTACAGTGGCCCATGCGGAAACAAATTTACTGATCATCCCTTGAGATCTCCTGCACAGCGAACACAAGAAATTTATAAATAACTCTTATCCACTACATATTTAATCACCAAAATTACAGAATAGCGATCAGAGTATTGTCAGATTAGCAAAACAATTATAGATACAGAATCTATGGTAAAATGGGGCAGCAACAATAGTGTGCGTCTAACACAATCTACGGGAGGGGAGAGGGGGTCATCTACAATTCTTGACTGTATTCCTCGTCTCCCTCGTTGAATGATTCGTCCATGGTCGCATCGCCGGCTGTGTGGTACATGTCTTCCTGAAATGACCATTATTAGTGATGAGTGCTCCCAACGGTGATAAGACATTTCGCAAAAGAAAATTCGAAAAAGGACGTTTCGCAAAAAGACATTTCGAAAAAAATTGTTTTGTGCACGTTTCATTTACATTTTGTCGTTTTTTTTTCTTAATTATCGGGTTACGCTGCTTCAGTAACACTGGAATCGATAAATAAAAAATAGGAAAAATATTTGTAAACATGCGAAAATTGCTTTCAAAGAGGATGTGCGTGCTCTGCGTCGCGGTCGCGTCGCGGCTGAAAAATTTGCGAAACGTCCTTTTTCGAGTTCCTTTTTGCGAAATGTCTTATCACCCTCCCAACTCAGTTTTCGCCAGTTTTCGGTTTTCGAAAAAATCAAAAAAAAGCAAATCAAATTAATCCGCTCATTCGGTTGCACTAGTCACTGTTGGATCAACTGTCATCTGTGATCTGTGCGCGTGCTCATTCTACTTGTAGTACTCACCCCCACAAATATACCACCAGAGCGGATAAATATTATTATTATTAGTAGTAGTATTAATTCCTCTACTAATCCCTCCTAGCGGAAGCCGATCACTCACCGTTCTGTTGCTCTTGGGCGATTCGACAGTGCTGTGAGTGCCCTCGTGGTCGTCATCGGCCACTTCGAGATACGACTCGAGAGCTGCCTTTACCTGGAGAGGGGGGGATTAGATTGTCAATATTTGTGCAGCAATAAAAATAAATTATTTATTTGAATAAAATAATACTAAAACTAGCTAAATCGGGTGCGTATTGCTGCTATCCTAACCACAACTATTGCACTATTTCGACATCGTAATAAAGTCATTATATCTAAAGCTACTCATTTTCAGTTATGTTACTCCGCATTGCCCGATAAACATATTATTATTATTATTATTATTATCCTTACCTTCTCAACGACGACGTGCATCTTCTTTTTTGCACAGTCAATGGCGGTTCCTGCAGCGTACGCCTCCTTCGCGTCCTCGTACAGCTCAAATGCAGACGAAGTCTTGTCCGTCACGAAGGACATCGCCTGCAAGGAAAATCAATCAATTAGGTCAGAATGCGATTCCGATGGTCACGAGTTCGACCCCCCGTGCCTACAGATCCACCAAACCAAGGGGGTTAAGAAATATTGGTAGTGAGAAATCACGATCCAAATTCCCCATCGGCGTGCGCACAACTCGCAGATTAGTCTGGCAACAGGCCACTGAGAAATCAGGATAGGCCGCTAGTTGCAGAAGACGTGGGGTAGTCGAGGACGCGTCACGCGTTAGTAAGCGACTCACCAACTTTAACTTTTATCAATTTATCATATCAGACATTAGATGATGATCGATCAAAGTTCTTCATAAATTGCATGACACGAGTGGTTGTCAATAGGTTCTCTTGTAAGAATACGAAAATATCAAATCGATGCTTTAGCAATTAGGTTCATCTCCTTTCCTCTTACCTCATCCTTCTTGACCGTCGCGTAGTTCACCGTCTCCGTAGTGTAGTTGCGCACACGATCGACTCTCTCGACCAGCTGCAATGGCATTTATTGATGGTTTGCCTTCCCCATTAATATTTATCTTCCATCAGTGTGAGCAACAAATAATGGTCTCTCTTTTCGCAAAAATTTATCGAATGTCAGAGCATGCAAAATTAGACGTTAAACCGCATACCTTGGGCGCGTACCCGTCCACTTTGGCTACGACGACTCCTCCGAGCTCAGTCCACAATCCCTCAGCCTGTCTCATTCTTGCTCCCGCCCACTCCTCAACGCCTCCATTGTCGCGCACGTACAGCAGCCTGCGATGTGAATGGTTAAAAATTAGAAAATAGTAAATATATTTTCGTCTTTGATCATTTCTAAAATTTAGTTATCGCATTGAGTTATATTAGAGGCTATAGGCACCGAATCAGCACACAATCTAAAGTCTTAAACCGCGAAATCAATAATTACATTCCTCAAACAGAAACTATGATACGGTTAATTATTTTGCAATCAGTTGAAATACCAAATAAATAATGTTTGTTGTGGGATCTCCTCTCCACTCACCAATAAGCACTCACTGTTCTATTTTATATGTGCGCATGATTAATATATTGCTTTAAAACGACATTTGCTTCTCCCATTTATCTAATCGCGTGCTTTATATAAAGATTTCCCGTCTCGATGATTCACTAATGTTCTACTCACCAATAAGCATGGGCGACGGCGGGCAGGTAGCAGATGACAGAGAGATAGAGGGCGAGTGAGAGTGCCAGATGGCGAGACTCGAGATCCACCTTGCCCTGTCTCACTGCGATCGCCGCGGGCTGCAACACGGGAAATAAATGGAGAGCAGGCACAACAATTGTTATACATGTGCGATCACAATTACGCCGCTTACCGGCACGAGGAATGCCAGAAGGAGAAGGGCGGACTCCTTGTAAGTGGAGAGGTTGAAAGACGATGAAGTCGTATTCACGGAAGGAGCAGAGTCGACGTCAGCCATCTGGAAAGATGTATTAGTTGTGGACTGGGGACATCACAATGAGAAATACGCGTAATGATAACAAAAGGTCGATTACAGATGACGGGCGCACATGAATCGAAATAGACTGATTGGACAAACTAAATAGACGACCACAGTGCAAGCTAACACGTAGAGTGCATTCTCAAGCATCGGAGGAAGAAGAAACATGTAATAACAGACAAAACAAGCAACAGTGCGAAAGCAGCACGCAGTGCCGTTACCGTTGCATCAAACTGTAAAATTTAAACGCGCGCTTCCGCGTGAGACCTCTACAGTATCTCTTGTGCCAAATTTCTCATTGAAAACTAACTTTTCCGAGCTCGACCAATCGTTATTTCTGTAAATACGCTTTGTAACTCCTCGTCCTCGAGTCAAACACCCTCACTATTCGATTTTAGTGCTTTAATACGACATTTGATTCTCCCATTTATCCGTCGGCCTTGTTTCTGTCCCGTTCGCGTGCTTTATTTTAAAATTTCCCGTCTCGATCATTCACTAATGCCGCAATTTCAGGTAACAGGCGGGTTTTGCTCAACTCCGGCTGCCGAATGGCGACAACAACTCGGCCGTAGCGGATCTACCTTCTCTCAGATAAGTTCTCCCCTTCCTCACACCTTCCTTGCTTATCTAGATTTTACAAGAGTGCTCTAGTTATTTCGAATTTCCAATTGACGCTCTCCTCTCGACGAAGGGCGCCTTTACCTTTCCATTGAGATGGATAGACCTTGCCTAGGGGAGGGACATAGAGGGACAAGGCCTCCATTACGTGCTGAGAGCCTGCCGTCCCACTGTCCCTGCCTGTTATCCGCTTAGAGGACTCCTTGTTATGCCTGGTGGCTTGCGTGACGACACCACGTGGTTGCCGGGCGGAACTACGGAGGGCTCTATGGTGTGAGCTGGCGTCAACTGGAACGCGAATAGGGCAGGGGTAAAGGGAAAAACGCGTTCTAATAGTGGTAGAAACGTACTAATACTAGAAGTGAAATGGATTTGAATGATAAATATATTTATTTTTATAATTGCAGCTAAACAACGGACTGGAGGTTGGCCTGCCGACGCTCACAACGACAAGAGAGGGCAGGCGGTAGGTGTTTGTTTATCGATTGATCATGATGATGTCATTCATCGATTGGTTGCAGGAAACGGTCGCCCTATCGATCGGTAAGAGATAGCATGAGATACAGTATCTGTTGGGGATTGATATGACGTAATTTTCGAATTGATTTCAGATTCCCATCGAGACGCGTGGCCAGACGGGCGTGTACTAGTGGAGCGATGCGGCCGCTTCACCCCACCATTCAGAACTTTCCCCGCTGTAAATAGCGAAGTAGTATACCACAAAAGGGACTGGCCATCCCTCATGTGCGTTGCTATTTCGCTATTCACAGCCGGAAAGTTCTGAATGAATAATCCCGAAAGGTGAGTACTGCAGCATGGTTTCTTGTGTAATTCTCCATTTGCAGGTTTCTATTGACGATCGATTCGACGTGTGGCGACTGGCGATCAGCGAAGCCTTCTTTTTATATGCTTTTGAACGCGCTGATTGACTTTGCGATGGGGAGGGGAGGGGTGTGGGGGTACTTAGTTTTCACAATTCTCAATTATTTCATTCCAGGACGTCGCCGTCTCTTCGCTGCCCGTCCGTCGGAGGCTGAGCAGGTTTGGTGAGTGGGGTAGGGGGGAGGGGGGGGGGGGTTAATCCATTCTTTCCAGATTCCAGCCCGCGGAGGGAAGCAGCCGTCCGCCGTCTCGGTAAGTTGAGTACGGTAGTTTGCAAAGGGTCAACATCCTGATTGCAGTCTCGAGGGATCGCCCGCGAGGAGGAGGAGGAGGAGGAGAGGAGCAGGGAGCAGCAGGTGATACGGTCGGTTTCGGGGAGGGGCGGGGAAGTTACGGGTAGTTACTAATATTTATTTATTGCATGTCGACTACGGCGACGCGAGACGAGGGACTCGGGAGGAAGCGGTAAGGCGAGGGGAGGGAGGGGATTTCGGTAGATATTAATATTTATTTATTCCAGGTCGACGACGGCGTGGCGAGGACGACGATCGACGGCCGGAGGAGGACAAGAGGAAGCAGCTGGACGATAAGGTAGTGTACAATGGCACTTGTGTGCAGCTAGGAATAGTGATAGCCATCTAGGAGATGTTAGGTTGAGCTCGGGCGAGGTGGAAATGCAAAAAAAGGATGTGTGATGTAGTATCGATTGAGTATTTGTAGTTTGTAGTGTCGGTGCTAGCGCGCTGAGCTATTTGTAGTTTGTAGTCTAGGGGGGCGAGCGCGCGGTGGTGATTGTAGTTTGTAGTCTAGGGGGGCGAGCGCGCGGTGGTGATTGTAGTTTGTAGTCTAGGGGGGCGAGCGCGC
>LS589398.1:953401-967317 GCA_900490775.1 Pristionchus maxplancki
ATAAAAACTTTACAGAAAAAAATTTACGAAGAAAAATTTACGAGAAAAGACTTATCAAAAAATGGTTACGGTATACGAATTTCTACAGTAATTTTTTAGTTTTCGGTTTTTTCATTTTATTTTTCCCAAGTAAAATTTCCAAAAAAATATTTTTCTAACGTGCATTTACGGAAAAAAATTTATATTTCGAGGTAATACCCCCGTAAGGGTCGGGTTCTGCAATCCCGCAGCCTCATTTTATTGGCAAAGTTCTCTTCAAAAAATTTTCTAATTTTTTTCTTTTTTTCTAACCTGTCGCGACTAGTACGCGCTGTTCCTACAAGGTTCCATTTATAGCGGGAAACTTACCCGGCGCGACAAGCACGCGCCAAGCCTTCTTCCAACGCAATTTCGGAGAGGATTCAAGTTGGATCCTCAGCAAGGTTGCTTGAGCTATCTCTTCTCCCCACCTGAGGGAGTCACTATGCTCAAATGAGTTGCGTCCTATTTAGGGCAATATTTTTCTGGATTTTTGTGGAAGAAGTCACTGAATGGTGCACTCCTCAGTTGGAAACAGCCATTTTTTTATCACGGATTCACATTTTCGAAAAGAGGAGCATTCATCCTGTTTCGAATAAACGAAAGATCGAAGACTATGGTCGATTATCTTGTTTGCCAGAGCGACAATCACATGTGTCGCGTCTATTGAAACCTCAAAAAGATAGGGCAAATGGGTTGCAACGCCCGTCTCCGATCCAAGTACTGACTGGGCCCACCGTTGCTTAACTTGACAGATCGGACGGGATTCTTACCCGGCTTGCCTAGCACGCGCTCTGGGGATAAGGACCCGTCTTCCAAGTCACCACCAACAGCAACGCAAAGTGCGTTCTGCAGTACACGATCACTTGTTGACGAACAATGTGCATCGTATGCAATTTTTGTATACCCGTAAGGGTGAGGCTACGGCCCCTGAAATACGGGTGCTGTATGCAATTTTTGGATACCCGTAAGGGTCGGGTGCTGCAATCCCGCAGCCTCATTTTATGGGCAAAGTTCTCTTCAAAAATTCTTTTAATTTTTTTTCCTTTTTTTCTAACCCGTCGCGTCTAGAACGCGCTGTTCCTACAAGGTTCCATTTATAGCGGGAAACTTACCCGGCGCGACAAGCACGCGCCGAGCCTTCTTCCAACGCAATTTCGGAGAGGATTCAAGTTGGATCCTCAGCAAGGTTGCTTGAGCTATCTCTTCTCCCCACCTGAGGGAGTCACTATGCTCAAATGAGTTGCGTCCTATTTAGGGCAATATTTTTCTGGATTTTTGTGGAAGAAGTCACTGACTGAAGCACTCTTCAGCTGGAAACAGCCATTTTTTTATCACGGATTCACATTTTCGAAAAGAGGAGCATTCAACCTGTTTCTCATATTGACGGGGGGGGGGGGCTGGTGGGGCTCAAGGGTCCCCCATATTGTCATGGGTCCCCAAATCCGAACAGAGCCCTGTAGAATAATTGCTTTATCAGATCTGCGACGGGCTCAGAACTCACGGAATCGAGGTCGAACGAGCCGTTACGGACACCTCCGCGTTCCATCTCTACTACAGAAAGGTACGGCAACTGGAGATACGGTAATCGATCCATAATACCGTAATTTTTCAGGGCAATCGATCCGACCCCGAAGACATGAAGCACATGCTTGTGGCCATGGAGAAACTGTTGAAGATGGAGAAGGATGCGGCTGCGCGTGATAAATCGCGCAACTGAGACTCCGCCCCTTTCCGAGGCTCCGCCCCTTTCCGAGATGTCAGACACGATAAAGACTCATTGCGCTGTGTTGCTATTTCTAACCAACGACATTAATGAGGTTGCGATGAAATTCAGTGAATTCGCTTAACAAACAACGTGCCATTTACATTTCATTACTTCTAATCCACTCATCCTCCCTTGTCCCCTTTTCCCTCCCTCTTCTCCTCCCCTCATTCGCTCATCCCTCACTCGCCCGGAGTGGTCTCTCCTCCTCTCCTCTCCTCTACTCGTACCACCTACTCGAAATGGTTCGCCATCTACTCCACGCTACAACTCGCCTCAGTGAGTGATCTTTGATCTATGGGTTACTGTGACCTACTGAAGGTACTGTAGCTTTAGGATACTGTAGTATCGATGGATACTGTTGGTTCCACAGCATGACCTACCCCTCTCCAGGCTCGCGCATGCTTCTCACCGAGTCCAAGGGACGATCTACCGTTGCGCCTGTGTTGAGTGAGTGAAGATCAGAGATCAAAGATCAAAGATCAAAGATCAATTCCAGGAAAGGCACCGCTCTACGGCAACGCCGAGTACCCGGAGCCCACGGATGCCAGGTAGATTCACGTTTCTATCCCTTTTTCGACAGGGCGACAAATGGGAAATCGCACCATCACACCACCCTAATTTGCAGACTGGACGTGCACTGCGACCCGTCCAACCCGAAGACGCTCTCGTTCGAGCGCGTGAAGGAGGCGGCGAAGGCGATCAAGGTGGGTTGGAGATCAGAGATCAAAGATCAAAGATCAAAGATCATCGAACAATCTTACATCATTCTCATTGCAGAAGCTCGACCCGCACAAGTTCGAGGTCCGTTGACGACGTGATGGAGGCTGATTTTAGAAAATTAATAATTAATAAATTAATTAAATTGGTAATTAATTAACCTAATTAAGGGCGGCGTGATGCACACGGAGCTGCGGCACTCCTTCCTCATCTCCAACCGCGCCGAGATGGACGTGCACCTGAAGATGGAGCTGAACCAGGTAGTGTGGTGGTGCGGGAGACGTTTCCTATTCGTCGCACTGTCGAAAATTGGGCAGAGATGGATAAAGAGTGGTGTGTAGGGTGGTGTGGTTTCCTAGTCGTCGTCTCATTCAGATCACCGGCAGCTTCAAGGAGCGCGGCGGCCGCTTCGCGCTGCACAACCTCACCGACGAGCAGAAGAAGGCAGGGGTGAGGAGAGAGGACGACGTTTCCCATTCGTCGCTTCCCATTGAAAAACAACAGAGATACGGCAGGGATTACCTAATGATGACGTAATCAGGTCTTCGCCGCGTCCGCCGGCAACCACGCGCTCGCGCTGTGCTGGCACGGCAAGCAGATGGGCGTGCCCATCACGGTGTGCATGCCACGGTGAGTGCGACGTTCAGTATTCGTCGTCCTGTCGAAAATGTGACAGAAGTGATAGAAGCGTGGTGTGCTCGGTGGTGTGATTTACTATACGTCGCATTGCAGCCACGCGCCGATCATGAAGATCGACAAGTGCATCCAGTTCGGCGCCAACGTCATCGTGCAGGCATGTTTTCGAAAACAATAGAAGCAAAACAACAACAACAACAACAACAACAACACCACTTCAGGGCAAGGACCTGCTGGCGGCGCGCAAGCTCGCGCTCGAGCTGTCCCATCAACGAGGTTTGATCTTTGATCTCTCACACATACGTTTAGCGATCCTGTCACATTTTCGACAGGGCGACGATTAGTAAACGTCTCACACCGCTGATCTCTGATCTCTCCAGGCGGCAGCTACATCAACGGCTACGACCACGTGGACGTCCTTGCCGGAGCGGGCACAATCGGGATTGAGATTCTGGAGCAGGTATACTGTAGGAGTACGGTAGTTGGAGTACTGTAGGTGACACGGTAATCGATTTTCAAATAATCAATAAATCAATACTCTCAGCTCGACAGTGTGGACGCTATCGTCGTTCCCGTGGGTGGAGGAGGACTGATCGCGGGCATTGCCGTGGCCGTCAAGGTACTGTAGAATTACTGTAGGATCGGGTTACGGTAGACGATAAAAATCGACGAAAATCTATAAATCAATCATCGCAGGCGCTGAAGCCGAGCGTCGAGATCATCGGCGTCGAGAGCACGATGACGGCCAGCATGAAGGTATACGGTAGGATTTGGGTACTGTAATCTCATCAGCAGCATACGGTAACAGATGCATACTGTAGCTCTGGTATTCTGATGTGTTACTGTTGATAGTCAGATCAAAGACCAAAGATCAAAGATCAATCTTTAGAACGCCCTCGAACAAGGCGCGCCCGTGCCCACTAAGATCTCGCCCACTCTCGCTGATGGACTGGCAGTCTCCGTGGTCGGAGTGAACTCGTTCCACAACGCCAAGGGTACGGTAGGGGAATCGACAACTGACTTGGGTACGGTATCCCTTGAGTACGGTATCTGCAGGCAAGATCGATCGAATGATCACGGTGGAGGAGTCGGACATTGCCGTGGCCGTGCTGCGGCTGATCGAGCTGGAGAAGGTACGGTAGGTTACGGTAGCTCGACATTATGGATTTTGCCTGAATCAGGATCCTAATTATCGATCACAGGTGGTCCCGGAGGGATCGGGCGCGTGCGGCGTCGCCGCCATCCTCTCCGGCCAGCTGGACGACCTAAAGTACGGTAGCTATCGATTACTGTAGTTTTTGAGTACGGTAGCTAATCGATTATCGATTTCAGGGGCCGCCGCGTCGCCACGATCGTCTCGGGCGGCAACATCGACAGCACGGCGCTCAATCGCTGCATCGAGCGAGGTCGGCTACCGTACCCTACCGTAATCCTACAAGTATCGACGAGTGACTTTTTAACCTGAAATAAATTGCAGGATTAGCTCACGACCACCGCCTCATCCGCTTCAGCGTCGTCGTGTCGGATCGACCGGGTAATAAATTTGTGTATTTTCGGGAATTGGAGAATAACAACAACAACAACAACAACAGCAGCAGCAACAACAACAACAACAACAACAACAAGAACAACAGAAACAAATTTCTCAAAAACAAATAAAAATCGCAGGCGCGACTAATGAGCTCACGGAGATCATCGCCAACCTGGGCGTCAACATCAAGGAGCAGATCACGGTGGGGTTTTGATCATAACAATAACAACAACAACAACAACATCTCCAGGATCGTCCGTACAGCCGACCCGACATCTTTTCCGTCCGTCATAACATCATCGCCGAGACCAGAGACGAGAAGCACGCTGAGAAGCTGAACAAGGCACTGCTCAAGAGGTTAATTAGCTAATTAAGGATAATATTAATAAGTTAATTTGATCTTTGATCTCTAATCCTTCCAGATACGGCCCTGTCGATGCAGTCTTCAAGCACATGCCCTACCTGACCAAGTAGATCACGAAGATACGATCCCTCCCCTCCTTGGTTCCATTGGTTCCATGGTTCCATCGGATTCATTGGTTCCATGGTACCTTGGTTCCTATCTCAAATCGACTAGCGATACTCGTCTTCTGATCTTTCTGCGAATCATGGCAATAAATTTGTGTCATTCGAGATGTATTCTTTCTGGAACGAGCGAACATTGTTCAACACAGGGGATATTTTCCTTCACTGTGATAGATTTACGGCGCTGTTTACTGTTCGAGAATGTCGAAGTACGGAGGGACAAGGGCGGTGCGTGTTATTCTACCAGTCAGCACTGCCAAAAATGTTCCACAACTGTCGTATCCTAGAATTTCCATTATTTGAGATGGCTATCACATGTTCCGTGTTGACACGCAATGACGATTCTTATCGACTGTTGTTCAAGTTGTTTCCCGTGAGCAATCTATTTTCCCAATTTTCCGATATTCGCTAGGTGAAATGATTGTCTACGTAGCGCTGTACAATTAGACTTGCTTGAGCAATCAAGATTTTCGCGTGTCATTGTTATGATGTAGTGAATCACTCCAACGATGAGTGTTCTTACAGGCGAAAGAGATGGGCAATGGCAAATCCACTCCATCATCTCTGTCAGATGGCGGATCGGGAACGAAGAAGCATGTGACAAGTGACATTTTGAAAATTATTTCTAGAATTAATCCAAAAAGCATCTTTTGTCGTTTTCACTAGTTCCATAGTTGATCACCGTAGTGACAATATCACAGATGCTCCATGGGCGGCCGTACCTATCTGGACCGGCAGTGAACCTCCGTATGATGATAGCACTACGAAACCGAGGCATTCAAGGCAGCAGTGAGTGTTTTTTCGCAGAATCATTTGGCCGAATCTCGCAAAATTGCACAAATTTCTTTCAGCAATTTTCGTTCGTGCGAGAACGAGATGTCCCTACTCACGTCAAATCATGGGAAAGCTGATTAGTGAATCTTCTACCCGATTGAATCTTCACCTGTCTGTACCTAGAGTTATTTTTGTTTAATGGTCCCCTTTTTTGAGCATAAATAAAAAATAATTAGATTAGTATGCTGTTCTGAAAGATTGCATGATCACATCGCAAATATGTCAACGTAGTGTGGCCGAGAAAATTTTTATCTCTTTCCTCGGTCACGCATTAACGTAGAGAGAGATATTATCGGCACCATACACGAGAGACAAGATTATACGATTCGGTGTTATTCTTTATGAATGGAATGCGGAAACAATTTTTGAGCATGAATCTACGTACCCAGTACTCTAGAACAAGAGATACTTTAATTATTCTTTGCAACAAATGTAACAAGATGTCAAAAATGTATATTTTTGAAATTTCTTTTTCTTCCGATCTTTTTGCGAATCAGGGCAATAAATTTGTGTCATTCGATACTTTTGTTGGATTGTAATTTCAAACATTTTTCACTTGAATGCCCCATTCTGCACGAATAGTCGCACTGGTTCACGCACCATTGTGTATAACATGGATGATGAGGCGTTTCAATCTACTATTTATCAGCCTCCTTCTCTGGAGCAAGCTATGGATAAGAGATTCTGCGCATTCTGCCTTCTTGCGAGGCGCTTTGTGATACTCCCCTGTTATTATTATTCAGAAAGTTTTTATTGCATCTTTGGTAATAGGAAGATGGCTCCCGCACTCGCTGCTTCTTCCCCTGCGGACCTCATAGCAAGGAACTCGGACAAATTGATGGCCGTGGTCGGAGCGCTCGGCACCGTCTATGCGCTATACTCGAAGATCTTCAATGATCAGACGGAGAACGTGCGCAAAATTGCGAAGCAAATTGGCAGAGGTGAGTGGCTTGTTCACTATTTCACCGGACAATTACCGTCATTTTGAACTCTAGAGGGAACAACGAGGCACAAAGGCACAATAATTAGAAAACCTTTCAGAGCGAGAAAGAGTCGCCAAAGCGCTTGAACAGTTTCCTAAACTGAGCGGCAAGTTTCAAGGACTGTGTAAGCAACTCTATGAACTGGTGGGCTATTTCGAAAGTAGATCACTAACTAAAGCGAAATTCTAGATTCCGCACAGCAAGAAACTAGATGCAAAGGGCTTAGAAGAAGCGAAAGTAAGTGAATTTCTGTATGAATGTTATCGAAATTTTTTTCACAAATTTTCTAAATCTTTCAGAGTATCGTAGGATCGATTACCGACTGTCTTCAAGAGCTGGAAACGTACACCGACAATCTCAATCTATCATTGGCATCGTGCGATTTCATTCGAACCTACGATATGAGAGTATGTTGTAAAACCTATAAAAAAATTTAATTATTACAATTTATATTAATTATCACTTTTCAGGAATGCGTGAAAAATTTCAAGGATATTTCAGAGGAAATTGAAAACGACCTTCGCAGCATTAAGAAGATCTTGGCAAGCGAATTCCATAATAATCTCTTTTTTTGAATTAAATGCTTCCAGCAAGAAGAGGGCACCCCCGCGCCAGAGGCCATGGAACGGTTCAGTGGGCATTGCTCAACTTTCAAATACGATAAACTCGGTGGGTCCTATTATATTCGGAAAATATATTTATGCGCAGGTATTAACGATGCATTTGCCAATTGCGACGTCCAGGAGGTAAAGAGAAAAGGAACCCAAGGGGAGAAGAAAGAAGAGAAGAAAGATCAAGATGAGCAAGTCCAGGAGAAGAAGAAATGAACTCATAATATTACCAAAAAGTAGTGATTCAATAAAAAATTAATAGGAGCCTTATCCAACTTCACAGATCAATTTTGCAACTTCAAAGACGTATCATACGTATTATAATACCATTTTGGCTTGTTTGCGCGCGTCTGATAACACGCATTGTTTGGTTGTGGTGAATGGGCAATCAAATGTTGCGAGAGACTTTTCGTTGAGTCCCAAATTCATAGGGGCTTCACTGCTACAAACATTGCTATGGGTGGGCATTATCTGAGGGTTTGAACTCGAGGGTTATAAAGGGTCAATTTCTGTTTATTCAAAGCTGTATCACCACGGAGATTTGAATTGCAAAGCTATCGCCTGATTAATTTATTTAATTAATACGTTTAGGATACATTGAGAATACAATTTATTACTCAAGAAGACGGAAAAAGAAGGACTATTAGGGCGGAGACCGAGCGAAATGAGGAATGGTCTGACTCTCTCACTTTATCACGCTCTCTCGCTTCTCTAACAGGCGAGAGAGCATTGCGAAATGAGAGAGTCAGACGATGAGGAATGTGTGGGTGGCTAATATACAAAAGTACGTCACGATGAAAGCTAGTTTTATTTTCTAAGGACTTTTCTGCAAGGGCATCCGTCAAATAGAGAGAATGTTTTCTCTCTAAGAAGAGATTTACGGCGCTGTTTGTGTCAAGAGTTGAGGAAAAACGCAGGGATAAGGGCGGTGCATGTTATTCTACCAGTCAGCACTGTCAAAATGTTCCACAAATGTCGTATCCTAGAATTTCCAATAATTCTGTCAAGATTCTTATCACGTGTTCCGTGTTGACACGCAATGACGATTCTTATCGACTGTTGTTCAAGTTGTTTCCAGTGAGCAATCGAACGGCGCGCGCGCGTGATAGGCAATGGGCGTAATTTCTCTATTTTCTTTATTTTTATGATATTCACTATCTAGATCATCTAGACTAGATTCTAAATGAAATGATTATCTACGTAGCGCTGCACAATTAGACTTGCTTGAGCAATCAAGATTTTCGCTTGTCATTGTTGTTATGATGTAGTGAATCACTTCAAAAGTGAGTGTTCTTACATGCGAAAGAGATGGGCAATGGCAAATCCACTCCATCATCTCTGTCAGAAGGCGTATCTGGAATGAAGAAGCATGTATCAAGTGAGCATTTATTAATATTATTATTATTATTATTATGAGATTTGTCAAAAAAAAGCAATGACCGTCTGGTACATGTTTCCTGATTTTTTTCTTTGAAGTATTTCCATATTACAGATTCACCCTGGGCGGCAATACCCGTTTGGACCGGCAGTGGACCTCCGTATGACGATAGCACCACGAAACTCAGGCATGCAAGACAGCAGTGAGTGATTTTTTTATTCGAATTCGAGTTTGAATTTTCGAATAAATCCATAAATTTCTTGCAGCAATTCACAATCATGCGAGAACGAGACGTCTCTGCTCACATCAAATCATGGGAAAGATGATTAACGAATCTTCCAAAAAATGCACCTGCGCCTATCTGTACCATTTTTATAAACCGTAAATAAAAAATGCAGGATGCTTTTCTGAAATATCGCATGATCACATCGCAAGGGAAGTCAACGTAGTGTGGCCGAGAAACGTTTTTATCACTCTTCTCAGTCACGCATTAACGTAGAGAAAGATTACCAGCGCAATGCAAGAGAGACAAGATTATACGGTTCGGCGTCAAACTTTATGAATAGAATACGGAAATCATTGTTCAACTTCATCAACATGTCCAGTGTTCTAGCGAAACTAATGCGGCAGAACCCTTACAATTTCAGATCTTTGCTATTTTCAAAACGATTTCGAAATTGTCGACTGGTTTGACTGGTACGAGGCGGCTAAAAGCGAGCGACTCGCGCCTTATCTCCTCATTCGTTCTTCTCTTTCCTTCTCACACTTTCCGCCGATGCAGCGCAATCGTGTCGTTTCCGAATGTTCATTTCATCTTTGACTATTATTTATTGTACCCTGATTATGGCATCTCATTTATTTCCGGAATGATGAGCAAATCTATCATTTGTTCAGACCAATCCCCAATCCAAACCACCATGGTTTCCTCATCCGTCCTCATCTCCCCTGAAATGGAGTGGCGCGAGCTAGCGAAGATCCTGCGGAAGGGAGATCTTGTCGAGTTCAGGTATGTTCTTTCGAAATTCGGTTCCTCCGATTTTTATATGCCAATAATTCTAATTTCCAGTCGCGGCTCTGGTTCGAGCTCCAGCGGTACTGGTGGCGCGCTGTACAAGGTGCGATGAGTTTCAAAATTTCAAAATAAATAATAATATTTTCCAGCACTGGGCGGTCTATGTCGGCATCTTGAAAGGCGTGCCTCATGTGATTCACTACTCTAATGAGGGTCAGTAATCTTTAATCTTTAATCTTTATTCTTTAATCATCACCAACGGAGCATGTGCCGTATAGAGTTCATTGGGGACGGGTAGGTTGGCCTATTGGCTCTCTATATAGTAATATTACTCAATATTATTCACGAGTGAATAGTAATATTATTCGCTCGTGCTGCTAATCATTCCAATGCCTCTCAGATCTGAGCGAAGGCGCCAAAAACCACTGGCAACTCATCGAGATCTCGGGAAATGTTGAGGTTCGAGCTTTTAATTCTTTTTTTAAATGTATAAACTCTGATCAGGTCCAATCCGAAGCCTTGGAGCGTGTGGCGTGTGGTTGCAGGTGCAGAAAGAACAATGGATGGGATGCAACGTAGGTTTTTCCTCAAGTATAATATTTTGAAAAGAAAATATATTTAGGGATACTCCTCTCTCGCCCGAATTGATCGTGAAGATGGCCAAGCAATCGGTATTTCGAAAATATTTTTGTATTTTCGAAAATAATATTTTCGAAAATAAAAATTCAGGTCGGAATCACGGGCTACAATCTAGTGACGAACAACTGCGAGCACTTCGCGCACTTCTGTCGGTATGGAAAGGCGAGATCCGGACAGGTATCCTTCATTCATTAATGGCTTCGCAAGAAATGACTCTCTTCATTCTGCACGCTCTCTCGCCTCTCTGACCGCTGAGAGAGTACGATCCCTTTATTGAATGCTGAGCTCCTACGAGAAATCGATTCATATTGTACTCTGAATTTGCTATGATATTGGATGAAATATTTTCAGGTGATCAGCACCATGACCTGGATCGGAATCGCGACAGGAGTGGCTGGAGCTGCGGTTGTTGGCGCTATTGCCGTTGGCAAGGCCATGTCCGGAAATTAGTTTTCGTATTTATGCATGCTCCTCGAGTTCAATAAAGAATGCGTATACATCGATAGTTATCCACGCATCATCCGGACTTGTTCGAACTTATCGAACCGCTACATTCGAGAACTGAATATCGATAAGCGCACGCAATCGAAGCATGAAATCAATCTAGAAGAATCCTTTTTTTATTAAATCTGCTGACTACGCTGAGCTGGCTAATATGAGCAACATGCATTCTGTCGTCTCTCCGAGCCTTTCTGAGCCGTGCTCTAACGTAGTGAGCGACGTTATCAGCGTGTCTATATCCGAAGCATTAAACATCGGTTTGGCAAGAGGGTTTATCAGGGTCAATGGAATGCGGAAATCCGTGACTATAATGGATTTTAGAAATGCAAAGCCTTGAAAGCGTACAGTAGCGTATACTACAGATGATTCAACAGACCGACTGAATTTTGTAAAAATATGATAACGAAAATAAGTAATTTTGAAATTCGAATGACACGCAGTCAAAAGGCTATAAGCAAGCGTATCAGACCTTATCGCTTCACTTCCTCTCTCCCTCTTCTCCGTTAGCTTACCGAGGAAGCGGCGCGTATTCCCTTACTCTATTCCATTATTCCACGTACTCTATTCCATTCTAGACCTTTCCCTTTCTGATATCACCTTCCTGCCCATTCATCTTGCGTCATGGTTGCTTCGACGGAACTCATCACCGAGTATTTGTCCTGGGAAAAGCTCGTTCCTCTGCTTGAAAAAGGAGATCTGATCGAGTTCAGGTATGATGGCTCGGCAATTTCATCATGTTTTTGCGCAGTTATTATTAGCAGTAGCCGTAATCTTGCAAACTTTTGAATTTTTTTTGAAATTTTGATATTTGCAGTTCTAATAATGTGTACGATTTTTCAGCCGCAGCTCAAACGGCATTGAGATCTACCGTGTATGTGATTCAGAATTATCTTCAACTCGCGTTATTTTTGATAGAGGCTGGAGTGAGCAAGGACGGCGAATAATTCGTCACTTTGACATCCATGCTCACTAGGTCTGCATCGCTAGAGGGAAGGAATATTACGAACCCGGTTACAATAAATCAAAGAGAATCTAATGCTTGCAGCACTGGGCAGTCTTTGTGGGCGATCTCAAAAACGTTCCTCATGTCATTCACTTCTCCAATGAGGGTTTGTTCAATAATTTAGCTTGGGAGAACATCATTCTTAAGACCTCAGCAAGGGAACGGACACCAACTGGAGTTCGTCGCTGAAACAAGTCGCTGGCAATGTGGCCGGAGCGGTCTTCGGAAGTGTTTCTGGCGCCTCCGGAATCGAGGTCAATGTTTCCGCATCGATAATTGCTTGAATCAGATCGATAAAACGAACGGTTGAGAACAGAAAAGCAAAAAATACGCAAAAAAAATCTCCAGATCCAAGCTGCGGCGATCTCATACGTCGCCTGTGGTTGCTTGTGCCGGAAGAACAACGGATGGGACGAAAAGTCAGTTTGACCATGCTTAGGGATAAATTATTGGGACCTTGAACAACGAATCAGCGAATTCCGAGCCATCAGACCAACCTATCATCCCCCATTCAAATCTTGAACGGCACATGTTGAGTTGGTGATAAAGGTGTAAGATGTAAGATGTGGTTATTCAGAGAAACGCATCGCGACCCGGAAGTGATCGTCAAAGAGCAAGGTAGTGTACATTTTCAAGACGAGTAATATGATCAACCATGATTGCAGCTGGGTGACAAAGGCTACAACGTGGCCACATACAACTGCCAGCACTTCTCGACGGAATGTCGATATGGAGTGGCGAGATCGAGCCAGGTATCTCAAATTTTAAGTCCTGACCGTTTCTGGCACTTATTGTAAAATCTCAGGTCACCAACACCGTGACTGTTGTCGGAATTGCAACAGGGGTCGTAACGGCTGCTGGAGCACTGGTCGTAGGAGCCATCAAAGTCGGACAGGCTCTGGCCGGGAACTAGCCGCGGAATAGGCTCCATGGATTACTATTGGTGACATCAGATCTGATTGTATCCCTTTTGATTCCGAGCTAAACGATAAACTGCTTACATGTATCACTTCGCTATTTCTATCGTAATCCTTACGTTTGCATCCAAGAGGAGAGAAATAGTGTCCAGAATAATTTCGAAAATATCCAAAGCTTTCGAGATACATCTATGGAGCATGGACACTGATAAGACATTGTTCTCCATGAGCTGCTTTCAATCCTTTCGCGACGCTTAGTTCGCCTTCGACGATTTCGAAGGACTGGCTTACTTATATTTTAAATCCAGATAGCCTCCGATATTGAAAATGGACGTTGTTCTGAAGAATCCCGACAAAATCATGGCTATGATAGGGTCAATCGTTTCCCTCGTCGGTTTGTACACGCAACTCACTAAGGAAAAGAACGCAAACGATTGTAAACTGGCAAAGCAGACTGGAAAAGGTGAGTGCTTATTTATGAGACGAATCGCGAGAGAATCACCCATTTTCGATCCCTCTGTGCGATCCGCCAAAAGTTTCTCCTACCACGGCCCAAAGTTAACCTAAGGTACTTCGAACGATGCTCTTTCAAACTGCGCTTTATGAATTTTGATATCGGGTCTAAATTTCGCAATACGAAAGAGCAAAGATCAAGTACACAACAGATTTTTGCAAAATGCTCGTCACGGAAATGACCATAACTCGGCTCAAAATAATGATAGAGACTTTTCCAAAAGCGCGTTAGAGAGAGGAAAGATCGGGCAACATTTTAAAATACTGAAACTCATTCCTGGCTAATGCGCCGGTGCGGAGCGGTCGGGTGGCCGACATTATGGTGCTGCT
>LS589398.1:971016-1014494 GCA_900490775.1 Pristionchus maxplancki
TTAGGAAGTGGTACCATCAAACCTGACCCAGACCCCATGGTACCCACTCCGGAACCAGGAAGTATGTGGTACCTCGGGAAGTTTTTCTCAAACCTATACATGTGATAGTGATTATTGTAGATCTCGACGAGATAAACATTTTCTGTGAAGAAAGTTATGGCCTAACTCCTCTCAGAAAAAAGATGCATAGGTCGGAAGAAATTCACAGTGAAATTTTCGGATCGCTGTAAGATCGGGATTTCGAGTCTTACAATTGATTTTTGTGTCAGAAATGATCAATCTGATTCAGAATAATAATTCCAAAAAGTTTGATGAGGATCGGACGAAAATAAAATTTTTGACTTTTTTCTATTTCAGATTTTTTTCGAAAAAATATTTTTTCGCTCAAAATGTACGAAACGTTCCAAAAACGTTATTTATGATCATTTAAGTAATTTCCACTCGAAAAATCATTTATTTGAATTGAATATCCGATCTTTCAGCGATCCGGAAATTTCACTGTGTAATTTTTCCGACCTATGCAACTTTTTTCTAAGAAGAGATAGGCCTTAACTTTCTTCACAGAAAATGTTTATCTCGTCGAGATCTACAAAATTCACTATAACATGTATAGGTTTGAGAAAAAATTCCCGAGGTACCACATACTTCCTGTTTCCGGAGTGGGTACCATGGGGTCTGGGTCGGGTTTGATGGTACCACTTCCTAAGGTCGATTTTCGAATTCTACGTAAAAAGTTACCCCTAAAACACTTTTTAAAACAATAGAAAGATAAATTGGCTCTAATTCAGAGCACTTTTTAAATGTAGGTCACTATGGGTCAGAAAATCGATTTTTCTCCCTTTAATGGACCTGTAAAGTGCACCAATAGATTTTTTTGCTAGTTTCTAATTATCTTTAATAACTTTGAGCACATATGTGATCAAATGGAGTGGCTAACATGATTTTTTCCGAAACTCATTTTCGACCCATCGGACAAAAGTGCGGGCCCATTTTTTTTCCCTTTCGGATTTTTCTGATTTTTGGTGATTTCTTAGATATAAATAAGTACTTTCAAAAAATCATAGTTACTTTCACCAGAAATCGGTATTCCCAGAGCAGCACCATAATGTCGGCCACCCGACCGCTCCGCACCGGCGCATTAGCCAGGAATGAGTTTCAGTATTTTAAAATGTTGCCCGATCGTTCCTCTCTCTAACGCGCTTTTGGAAAAGTCTCTATCATTATTTTGAGCCGAGTTATGGTCATTTCCGTGACGAGCATTTTGCAAAAATCTGTTGTGTACTTGATCTTTGATCTTTCGTATTGCGAAATTTAGACCCGATATCAAAATTCCTGAAGCGCAGTTTGAAAGAGCATCGTTCGAAGTACCTTAGGTTAACTTTGGGCCGTGGTAGGAGAAACTTTTGGCGGATCGCACAGCAGTGGTCGATTCTCTCACGATTCGTCTCTTATATCTGGAGCTAAGAAAGAAAGGATCAAATATATTTTTTAAACTATCAGAACTTCAACGAATTGCCACTAAGCTCGAGAAATTTCCCGAGTTGAGCGGCAAGTTTCAACGTCTGTGCGAACAATTCTACGACTTGGTTTGCCACTAATCTTGCTGCATTATAGTCTTATGCCAAATTTCAGATTCCGTTCAGCAGAACATTGGATGAAAATGAGCTCGAGGAAGCGAAAGTGATCATTGTTTTCATTTCTTCTGTTTATCGAAAACACTCCAGGGGATCGCTGTGTCTATCACGGACTGTCTTCAAGACCTCGTGACTCATGCAGACATTTTGAATCTTGAATTTGCAAAGTGCGACCTGATCGATCCCAACGAAATGATTGTAAGAAATTAACAATTTAATTAGTTTATTAATATTTATAATTATGCAGGATTGCTTGGACTTTTTCAAAACTACGTCTACAGAAATAAGAAATGCTTTTGGGGATATCAAGAAGATCCTGGTGAGCGAAATTTCACTTTTGTGTGTAAAAATCGATTGTAGCAAGAGGGAAACACGCCCTCTCAGGATGTTATGAAGCAGTTCAAGATGAAATATGCGAGTTTCGAGTACAATAAACTCGGTAAATTTGTTGTACAAGGCAATATTAATAACATTTTTTCAGGCATCAACAAGGCGTTCAAAAAGGCAAATTGCGATGATGAAGAGGACAAGATATCTTCAGCATTCAAGAAATTGTAAATCCATTGTATTGATAAAGATGCTAAATAACGTATAACAATATGCAAAAGTTCATTGAAAAGGGGTCAAAGATCACTGATTATTTCCGTAACATCAAGGTCGTTTTATCAGGATTATCACTGGTCACGTCTTGTTTGGTCGGTTTTATAGATGCTTGGGATGGCTCTCTTCATAACGCCTTGTCTCTCACAGGTCTGGTAGGCGAGAGAATCCGCAGAATTTTGGAGACCTGCTATACCTACTGATAAGATGTTTCGTTATGATGGTACCACGCAAGGAAACGCAAGCGTTGCGTGTATTTTTCCTTTCTTCACGATGACTTCTTGATATCAAAAATTTCATCATTTTTTGGTTGTCGCATGATTTTATTTTCGAAAATCTTTAATTTCAGAGAATGAAGGTGCTCAAGACCGTGTTCAGTTACTGGAGATCGATCGTATTTACTTTTGTTTTATTTAATGCTGTCAGAATGATTCAGCGCTCGATGAAAACGGGCATTCGGAAAGGTGCGATTATATTTATTTAATTTTTAAATATTAATTTTTCAGATCGAAGATCAAAAAAGGAGAAGGAAGCACTACTGTTACAGATGCGGAATCTGCAGGTTAATCAATCGTGAAAAGTTTTCGTTTCATTGTTTTATTTTTTAGAATGAACTCGCGGCCTCCGCTGGAGAAACTGCATCGATTTCAAGGTAGATTTCGACCTTTTTATTTCGAAAAAACATAATTAGCTACGCAGGAATGATGTAGTGGTGGCCAGAAGCCATCTGCAAGAATACACGAGTTCACTCAAGCAAAGCTTAACTCAATGGAGAGTCCCTGTGGGATTCATCGATGACATTGAACGATACGGGGATGAATTGATCAGCAATACGGAGAATTCTATTCGAGCAGTTGATCGGGAAACTGTTCATGGTAGCCAATTCCAGTGTCCTTCGAAAATATATTTTGATTTCAGAATTTGAGAGGATAGCAGTAAAACTGGAGCAATTTCCTAAACTATTAGATGAATTTTATAATGCAAGCGCGAACTTCATAGATAAGTTGCCACACGCACTCGGAGAGTATGTTTAAACTTATTTTAATTTTCAACTCGATCTTGTCAGAATTTACCCGAACATCGACGATGAGAGCTATCGGGAAGCTGAGGTATTTATTTCGAAATTGATGTTGTGGGTGTTACGGATAATTCAGGCCGCCGCACAAATCCTCACTAATTGCATCCACACGTTGCGTCAATTTGCTCATGAACTCGATCTGCAGTTAGCCTCGTGTTCACTGATGAATACTGACCACTTGAAGGTATTATTTTATATTTATTTATTTTTAATTTAAAAAATTGATATTCGAAAATTTACAGTACACTGTGCACAAGCATCTCGATGGGTGCAGTCGAATCGACTCGATACTTAGTCAAATGAAGAAAAAAATGGTGGATACTTATCATTGTTCAATAAATCAATAATAATAATTCAAGCAAGCCCGATTGACCGCTTCCGAGCATTTGAAAGAGTTCGAATATGCATGTAGCGATCTCAATGACTTATATCAAGGTTGGATGTTCATCCTCATCATTTCTGATTATTATCCGTTTCAGAAATCGTCGGCGATCGCGAACCTGTTGCGATTGACAACAATGAACAATTTACGAGCGACCAAACGACGAATCCCCTGCCAGAAATACAGCCGGCATACCCTCGCTCCAAATAACCGACATTTCCGATGAATAAATATTTTTCATTGTGCTCTGACGTTTTGATCTTTGTGCTCCTCATTTTCGAAATTCGTCTATTGAAATCGCTGGTCGAAACGGTGAACAACTCGGCGATAAACGAGCGGCAACCGTCCCTATCTCGACTATTTTACTGGCGAAGGTGTGATACGAACCTTCATTTCCTCGTTTTCTCTCTTTGTTTCGTCCCCATAACTATAACCTACTTCACGTTCAGAGGTTGCAGTTCGGGCAAGTCCCCTCCAGGGGCAATGGCTCCTACTTCCACCCTCGTCTCTTCCTACATGCACTGGAGTGATCTGGCTAAGATCTTGGATCCAGGAGATCTTGTGGAGTTCAGGTATAATATAATAATAAATTTATAATAATAATATTTTCCAGTCGTGGAAACTCATCTGGATCCGGTGGCTCTTTGTATCAGGTATGTTTCAGAATAAAAAAATTTAAGATAATTCTGGAAAATAGTGACTTTTCAGCACTGGGCTATCTACGTCGGCATCATCAAAGGAGTTCACACCGTGATCCACTACTCTAACGAGGGTGAGCGCTGTCGTAAAGCACAACGCATGGCTGCATCTGATCTCGGGGTCGGGAGTGAACATGTGATCAAAACATTGAGGTAGAGCAATGGAAATACTTGCAGACCCCAGCGACGAAGCGCGAAAACTGTTGGGCAACCTGGTCGAAATCGTGGGAACTGCCGAGGTAGCAACAACAATCAATATTTCGAATCTCTAAGATTTCGAAAATCTTATTTCAGGTACAACTCGAGACCCTCGAACGAGTGGCCAGAGGCTGCAAGTGCAGAAAGAACAATGGGAGAGATAGAAAGTCACAGCATTCTAACCCTACAGAAAAGGGGGGTATCACTTTACAAATCGAACTGCAAACTCGAAACTTGACAGGTTGCTGAAACATATCGCTATCCTCATTCTGAACAAGGGGATTAATTTTTGAATTTTCCCGCGTTGCCGTATTCGCGATATGTTTCAGAGATATCTCAAATTGCGAAAGTGATTTGCAGTTCGAATACGGTAACGAGGGAAAATTCAAAAATTAATCCCCTTGTTCACCCTTATCTGGAGAGAACAAAGGGGGTCAGAACGCTGTGAAGTGAGGCTTTCCAAAATCGCCAACTTCAATTCTGGCTCTCTTTTCGCAATTTTCTATAGTATTTTAGAGAAAATCAGGGAAACTGAGTATCAAAGAGGTTATTGTATGGAGCGATTCAGGGATACTCCCTACTCACCGGACGAGGTCGTAGCAATGGCTCAGAGCATGGTGAGAATTTCGAAAATATGAAAATCCTGAATAATAATCCTGTAATTAATTTTAGATCGGCGAGAAGAAGTACCACGTTATCACTAACAATTGCGAGCACTTTGCGCACTTCTGTCGATATGGAAGGAAGAGATCGGGGCAGGTAAGATTTTCGAAAATATTGGCTATCATTGAGTATCACTCCATCAGTTGCGAAATGATGTGGAATGAATTAGGTTGATAGCATATGCAACATACTGACATATTTCGAGATTATTGTCATCTTTGGAACAGCTGAGGAACCCAGTAATAAATATGAAATGCCAAGAAGAAGTTCTGAGATTTATTCCTACTCTTTGCAGGTCAACAAGACAGCTACTGCTATCGGGATTGTTGGAGGCGTGGGAAGCGTGCTGGTCAGCGCTTTTGCTATCCTCAAAGTCGTTTCCGGAGGAGAGAGGAGGAACAATTCGTGAGGATATTGTATGGCTGTATGATAAATGAAGAGAGGCTAGCGAGTTTATCACGATCACAGTAAAGTTCAAACAAACACATTCTGATTGTCGAACGAGTTCCACTCCTCTTTCGCTCCGTTCCCGGGTCCAGGTTTTCGTCGGTTCTGCCAGCATAATACGAGACAACAAATAAGGACAGTGAAGAAGAAGGCGTAGTCGTCGATACGCTCCATCGTCGCGTAGGCTTCGATGTCGTTGTAGTGGACTGAAACTTAGAGAAATCGTTTTTTTTCTAATTATAAAACCCCTGAATCATCATTTATTCGCTCATCATTGTAATCCTAAGATCCGATAGATCGAGAACAAATCACAGCATTCTACCTCTACAGAAAGAGGGATGGGGAGCACTTTACGCATCGAACTGCAAACTGAAACATATCGCAATTTTCAATGTGAATTGGAGAATAGCGATATGTTTCAGAGAAATCTCAAATTGAGAAAGTGTTTTGAAGTTTGATTGAGATGATTTTTTCAAAAATTAATTCCTTGTTCCATGATTTTAACACCACATAACCCTTATCTGAAGAGAGCAAAGGGGGTGTTGGGCGCTGATAAGATAACTTACGGATCATGACGAACTTGATCGTCTCCGGAATGGAAAAGAGACACTCATAGACGGCGGTGAACATCGGGAAGGAGGAGCCGGAAGTTTCTCCTGTAAATTGACTCATGACTCTCGGGATACTAGCTAGAATCGGGGTAGGATAGAGCGTCATCGACTGAAAAACAGCTCTAGTACGTGACAATATACATACCACTCCAGATCAGATAACCCGCTATGCCCAGATTCGCCAGTCCACAGCCGCAAGTGATCGAGCCGGCCACCTGAATGAAACTTCATTTGCTATTTGAAAAATGGAGAAACTGCTGGAAAATTAGAGAAAAAAAAGAAAATAATGACAGTTTTCTAACCATTTGATCCGAGAACAACTCCAGGTCGAGAATGTAGTCGGCAATCTGAAATGTTTACTATTATAATTATAAAACGCATGATGAGAGAGGAAAAAATGTAGGAGAAATCAAATCACCGGAATAACTGCTAGTATCAATGGAACTACTATCGATCCGATGAATCCAGGGTTGGCATATCGTTTTATGAGAGGATCTCGGATGAGTGAGTGCTGAAAAGTGGACCTGTCAGCATTTTGTAGAAATTTAAGATCAGTAAATCCCGGACTAAACTGGTACTAACCAGTATAAAGAACGGCTTGAACGTGTAGGCAATTTGACTGATATGACCGGTGATTGCGAGGTACCACGTCTTGGGGAACTAAAAGGGTTTTATCTTAAATGACAATAGATTCGGAGAAGGATAGGTAAGATAAACTACGACTCACATAGCAAAACGCGAAGGGCACTGTGTGTATCATGGCGTTCGAGCATGATAGCATGAACTGCGCTAGGAGAAGGGGTATGAGGTTGATCTGAAATTGACCAGCCGTAATAAAAAGATAAAAACTAATAGAGGAAGTTGATAATTCCGTAAAAAAATGGTGTAACAATAGGAAAATGGACTACGAACCTTGTAAGCGTCCATCAAATGGGGTTTGTAGAACAGTAGCCCAACCAGGCCAGCAGACACGAAGATATTGGCGAACTCATGCTTCGGGCCGAACTCGAGACCCTTATCCATGCACCATTTGACGCACCAGGGCGCCGGTTCCGAGGCCATTGATGATGAAATGAGAGGTGATCACCTCTCTTTCTCGCTCGCAGAGGAATGGTCTGACTCTCTCGCTTTCCCCTGCTCTCTCGCTTCTCTAACCGACGAGAGAGCATTGCGAAATGAGAGAGTCAGACGATTGCTCGCAACGAGGCTAGTTTATACCAGAGAGACTCTCAATTTCGCATACTCTCTCACCAATCTGGCAGGTGAGAGAGACGCGAGCCCATCTCGAGTTTACGTTAATTTGGCAGGTGAGAGAGACGCGAGCCCATCTCGAGTTTACGTTAATTTGGCAGGTGAGAGATCAGGGGAAATCAAGAGGGATATCAATGGAATCTTCAAGTCGCTACTGTAAACAGTCCTGCGCGCGTCACTAGAGGCAATGGCAATGCGATGCAAAGATACAGGGAGCGGGAGAGTGAAGAGCTGAAGAGCAATTACAAAATGATATTCGAAAATAACCATAATTGAGTGTGGAGTAAATGCGTGTATTCACTCACAAAGAACAAAAATATTGTATGAATCATGCGCTAACGTATGTATAGTTCTTGTATTATTCTATCTCCATTTCAAACACACTCTCGCTGCTCATAACTGGATAGAGAGGTTGGAGAAACGAGAACGCATCGCTGTGTTTACAGAGGGAGAAGCGCTTCTACTGTCCAGAAACGAGTGGAACAGTCATTCAATCATGGGCTCCGAATCAGAGTCTTCGTGGTGCTTCAAGACCTATGCCGACGATCCTTATCCCTATGAGAAGAAACACGAGTAATGTTCTGACTCTCTCCATCTCACACACTCTCTCACCTCTCTAACCGGAGAGAGAGAGCATTGCGAAATGAGAGAGTCAGACGATTGCTCGAAGAAGCACGAGACTTGGCATTTCGTCTTCTGATTGGTGCTCATTATCTACATTGCTGTTACTCCTGTGCTCAGAAATTTGTACAAGGTATCTTGGCGCTTGTGCTGTTTACCCCCCCCCCCTCTACATTTCCCACACCATTCACAATTATGAAGTGATATTTAGTGATAGGGGTATCATTATGATTTAGAAGAATTATTTTTTATATTCTCCCTACCCTATTCTCACTATGGTACCCCTATCTCTATTATTCGTGGTCCCCTGTTTAGAATAGAGGGGGCGGTCAACAGCACAAGCGTCGGTATCTTTTATCGATACTCGGCCGAATAATCGTCCTCAGCGAATACTTATTGGATGAAAACTCGAAAACTGGTTGCATCATTATCTTAGAAGTTCCCAAGAATGCTTTGCAGTTCTATTCAAGAAGATTATCATCCGACCTAGAGCTTAAATCCATATATATTTAATATATTTTATTATTTTTTTTAATATATTTTATAATTTTTTTTCAGCACAACCTGCTGCCTGTGATTGTCATAATGCTGGTGTGGGCAGGCGCACACATTAATTACGCCTCGGTCCCTTTCATATTTTGCTACTTTTTGACAGATGTGAGTTTTTAAATTTAACGCGCGACAAAAAAATCCTATTTAGATCGAAAAGCCATGGAACATGATATTCTCAAGATACTTACTGAACGGATGCGTTATTCTGAAACCGACTTACATACTGGTGAACAGAGATTGTAGATAAAAAACAATAAAAAAAGCTTGTTATAGTACTGTCTCATACGTAGACCGCTGTTTCAACGATTTCAACGGAATGGATTTCTAATTTCGCTCCAGCTCCCTGCGTTTTTATTCTTAGCACAGATAAGTACTAGAGTTGGCAATACGGGGAGCGGAGCGGAGCCGTTATGCCGCTACCGTTATACCAACCCTAGTAAGTACATAATGTATCAATTCAATAGTGATTATTTAGATAACTATTGTCAAAGTGGGAGACCATTATTCCCATTTGTTCTATCTTGTGAGATTGCATTAAATAATTTAACAATTAAAAGTGTTTGATTCAGCTATTCAAATCCATCAATATTATCATTGCTTTGTCCAATTTTGGAATTTCCGTTTATTGCATCAGAACCGGTACTACTGTTAATTGGTAGACTAATTAGTTATGTCGTGCAGGTCAAACTGGAGGCTCATTTTTCCCTGTTTTTGTAATTATTAACGATATTCTATACACGTTTCCGGCAACGCTGATGTTCGTATTATCGGGTAAGGACTTGTTACTAGAATCGGAAGAATAGCTAACGCATCTCCGAGAAAGTCGAAACATATAACTTACAGTATCTACGTACTATTCCGAACACAACCTCATATATCAAGCACACATGCTTATTGATGATATCGACGAGTATGCCTACTACGCATCTGCTTTTATCACCCTAGTGATTCTCATTTGGGAGCATATAATGCGCGCCAGAATGGGCGGAAAATCGTACGATAATCCGGCTACTTCGTTGGATCTTTCGATGGATGGCATGTCAACAAGCTCATATGCTGACGCATGACACGTATTAATTGTCGCGCATTTTTTAATAAACAAATTTTAAATTATCTATCTTTAATTTTCTTCCTAATTGTCGGCTTCTGGAGAATTTGAGAATGACCTAATAAAGAAAATAGTGTAACATTACATGCAACCGGTCTCGAAAAATCGAGTCGTATTGAGTCATACACAAATGTTTACAGTTGTGTAGGAGTGTGTAAACGTCCTGATTCGATTCCAACATTCATTCATTCATGTCGGACTCTTTCCAAAGCTGTACCGAGCAGCCGGGGATGAGGCAGTATCCCTTTCACAGCCACAGAAATCACGAAATTGTGAATTTCTTCCTGTCCGTTGCTCTGATTGCATATATTTCTGCGAATTTGTCACGGAGAAGCGTGTATAAGGCAATTATTACATTAAAAATATAATTTTTGTTTTCTTTAGTATGATCTACTGCCCATTCTCATTCTCACAACAGTTTATGCATGTGCATTGGCTACCTTTGGTTCGATTGCTTACATATTTTGCTATTATATGACGGACGTACGTTTTTAAAAAAGGAACTGAAAACAAAAAAATTATTCAGACCGAAAAACCCTGGTACCTCCGTCTTTCGAATTTGCTAATTTTTATCTGTGACAATCTGAAAAGAATCTACATTATGGTAAAGAAAAACGAAATTCGATTTGAAAATTCAGTAATTGCAGCACTCTCTCATTCGCAGACCCTTGGTTGAGCGTTATTCCACGTTTGGAATTATACCTTCAATTGTAATACCGTCTCTGTTCTCGATTATACCTGTAAATGATGATGCGATACGAGAAATTTTCATTTATTTTCAGCTTTATATTTTCATGAGCGAAGCAATTTTTAATCTAATCTATTGGGTGCGCCTGCAGTATAACAACTAGAGACTTATTAATATTTCAGGCATCCCAATTATTGCAATGTGCCAGTGGCTTAGCAGACATCGGAATATCAGCATACTTGATCAAAACTGGTATTTTCGATTTTGTCATCAAATAAACAAGCCTGTTCAGGTGAAACCGGCGTATCATCGTTCCCGCTCATAATCCTAGTGCATGAATGCCTGCATTATATTCCCTTTACGCTAAAGCAGCTGATCAATTGTAAGTAAACAAAGAATTGAACATAATTATTAATATTTTAGTCACCTTGATCCATGTATCTCATTATGTACTTGACCGAACCTACATTTTCATTGATGATGTGGACGATTTTGCATTTCTGGCTACTGCGCTGGTTACATTTGCCATTCTCTTTTGGGAGAATAGAAGAAGACATTTCCTCGTAACAATGGATATGAAATTCATCGAAAATCCGAATGTTTGATGCTAGAAATACGATGATTGTCCCGGTTTATCAAGTATAAAATGTATTGCTGAGTGCCTCAAGTGATGAGAAAACGAGGATGTTGATTAATCATCATTCGCTACACTATAATTAATCTATGACTGAAGATTGAAAGCATGGCCATAACATTTGTAAATAAAATTCGATCACGATAAATTTGGTTTATCGTTGCTGACTCATGCATAAATGTTTACTCGTGTAGGAGCATATAAACTTCCAGTTTCAATCACTACGCTATCTTATTCATGTCGGACTCGTTTCAGAGCTGTACTGAAAGGCAGCCCGAATATCCCCTTCATTATCAGAGGATCCATGAAATCGTGAATGTATTTTTATGTGCCCTTCTTATTGTCTACATTTCCGCAAATCCACTGAGAAGGAATTTGTACAAGGTGAATTTAAAACTGATACATGAAGTTTATTAAATATTTCCAGTTCGACCTTCTACCTATTCTCTATATGATACTAGCGTATGCCTGTGCATACATCAAGTTTGCTTCGGTTCCATACATCTTCTGCTATGTCATAATCAAGGTATGCTCAGAACTAATTATACATTTAAATTTTCCCAGGAGAAAATGCCGTGGTTCTTACGGCTCTCATGGTGGATAATCATTTCAAACATTTACCTGAAGCCGTTTTACGTAATGGTATAACAATATCGACGATTTGTTCTAACCAACTTATTGCAGCATTCTCTCATCCGAATGCCTTTGTTCAAGCGTTTTTCTGGTATTGGAATTGTGTATTCGCTGGTCATTCCGGCATTTCTCTGTTCTCTACCGGTGTGTGACACAATACTAACAATATAATATGTAGAGTTCGAAATACGGGTAATCCTCTCTTCATTCCGCCTGCTCTCTCACATGTCAGAGAGGAGAGATAGCGTGCAGAATGAAGAGACGATTACCCGTATTTCAAACTCCAGTAATTCACGTTCGTATTCAGAAGGTCATTAATTTAACTTTCGCCGTTTGGGAGCTAAGATATTGGGGATCCCAATTCATGCAATGTATCATCGACTTGTCTAACATAGGAATATCAGCGTATTTGATCAAAACAGGTTGTTTAGATCACTTATCATCAAATACACAAGTCTATTTAGGCCAAGCTAGCGAGTCTTCGTTCCCGCTCATAATGATGGTGTATGAGTGCCTGCACTCGATACCTTTCACACTGAAACAGATTCTCCATTGTGAGTAATCTGTTTTATATTAATTAATCAATTTAAAATAAGTTTAGTCGCTACGTTCCATGTATCCCACGTCGTAATCGACCGATCCATGGATTTCATTGATGATATTGACGATTTCGCATTTTTGGCTACTACATTTGTCACGTTTTTCATTCTCTTTTGGGAGAGTAGAAGAAGACATTTTCTCGTGAGAATGGATATGAAATGCTTCGATAACTCGAGTGTTGATGCCTGAAATACTTGCTCAAGATAAATATGATTTTTTCGAAGAGCTCAATTAGTTCGACCATTGAACGATACAACGCAACTGCAAAATCGCAGAAATTATCAGAACAAAGTTTTTCCGGAAATGACTGTTCATAGTAATGGCTTATCGTTGATGAGCTCAGTCCGTTTACACTAGAGCAAACGTTTCCATTTCACCGAATAACGGTGTTACTCTCTCATTTTGCCGTGTTCTCTGGCTTCTCTAACCAACGAGAGCATTTCGGAGTAGATGGAACGGTTGTTTAATCGAAACGAGCAGCTCATTCAATCATGTTGCCTGATGCAGATTGTGTAGCTCAAAAACCACATCTCGCGAATGTTTCGAGATATCACGAGCTTTGGAATGTGCTCTTGTGCATATTTCTGATATTCTACATTGTGAACAATCCAAAGCTACTAAGATCGTATAAGGTATCAATATGTTTTTTTATTTTTTATTTATTTTTTTATCGTGCATTTTCAGTTTGACCTACTGCCCTTTCTTGTGCTGATAATGATTGTGGCAGGCGCATCCTTCACCTATCTGTCCATTCCTTACGTACTTTGTTATTACGTAAGTGTTTTTTTTAGTCAAAAATCACATTTTTCCGGCAGAATGAGAAGCCCTGGTACTTAGTCCTTTCACGAAATCTCCGAACGCCCGGCTATGGAGTCCAACCATACTTCATATTGGTGCTGTTTTCCCGTTTTTAACATTGCATTCCAATTATAGCATTCACTCATACGACGGCCTCTGTCTGTTCGATATTCTTGGAATGGACTTATCTTTTCCATATTGATTCCGATATCGATGTCTATTGCAGTTGTGAGTTCTGCATCGTACACTAAAATTCATTACAATTTCTAGTATATCGAGATGTACAACAATTCCAGTTCTCATTTATTGAAATGGGTGAGCAATAAATATTGAAATAAAACAAATAATATATTATTTGCAGGCTTTCAACTTTATCGTTTGTTTTTCGGGAGTCTCTAACTTCGTAATTGCTATGTATTTGATCAGAACAGGTAGAACAAAAGAAAATATTCATCAGAAGATATCAATTACAGGTCAGACGGACGGGTCGTCGTTCCCACTTATAATCATGGTGTACGAATGTCTTCACACTACTCCGCATACGCTAAAACAGCTTTTATTTGGTCCGTAATATATTCGAAATAATGTATATTATAACACTTTAGTCGTCTACTACTACTATGCAAAACATGATCTACTCAGCCGAACATACTTTTTCATCGGTGATATCGACGATTTCGCCTTTCTTGTTACTGCTCTCGTCACTTTTGTTATTCTCTGTTGGGAAATCAGAAGAGGATATATTTCTAGCGAGGTGAAAAACGTCGACAATCCCGATATCAATGTTTGAATCAATTCGTTCGATAAAGATGTTTTAGTTGTCATAGATGTGTTTGATCCAGTAACGTTTGTTGCGTAATTTATATGACTCACTGTTTAGAGATCGGGAGCACTTCTCCTCCCCCTTCCACGTTTCAACCTTTCTATTCGTACCGTACAATCATTCACTCATGTCGGAAGGTCCAGATCCCGATTGTGTTAAGCGCATTCTTGATGCCGGCTTTTCCCATGAGTTTAGAGCACATCACGAAGTTGTCAACGCTCTAATATGCATCGTTCTTATTGCCTACATATCCTCTAATGCGTCGCTGAGATGTTCTTACAAGGTTAATTTATAAAAAAATTTTTTTTTTAAATTGTTGATCAGTGCGTCCGCCTAAGAATCGCATACTCCCCGGAACAGCAAAAAAAGACACTGCGGGTCGCGGGGATCGGTGCTGGGCACCTAGGCCTACCAAAAATAGTGAAAACCAGCAGTGTCTTATTTTGATGTACCCAAAATCTCAGGAATTTTGCGATTCTTAACGCACAGTTATTGATAATACTCACAGTTCAATCTACTGCCCGTGCTCGCGATGGTATTCGCGCACGATTGTGCGCTTGCAATTACATCGATTCCTTATTTATCCTGTTATCGCGTAAGCTTTGTTTCATCAACGAACAACCATTTATTCCTCTCAGGTCAAGTTCTGGTATATTACCATTTCGTACTTCTTACTTCCAAGAATATATCTCATAAAGCCGTTTTACATCATGGTAAACCAATCAATTATGCTTTTTGAGTAAATTATTCTATTTGTAAAAATGGAATAATTTACTAAATAGTTTATATTCTATTCTATTTATTTAAATTATTCTATATTTTATATTTAATTATTCTATTTATATTTATAAATTAGTAAATTATTCTATCCTTCAGCACGCTCTACTGCGTCCTTCTTTATTTGCACGGTTTTCGGTCTACGGAATCCTAATTTCTGTTCTTATTCCGATTTTGTTGGCAGTTCAACCAGTAAGTAAACTTTTCGAGCAGAGAATATACGAATTATCTTTTTTAGGCCGTCGTTTTCTTGTATTATCAATATGTCTCAAGAGATGTGATGGTTGTGAGTTAAAGTTAAGTTTTCTAAGCTAGATACAGTAATGTCAGCTAGCCGAATCGATAATCTGCTTGGCTGGCGTCGCAAACTTCGGGATATCCATATATTTGATCAGAACTGGTGTAACCCAAGCATTGAAATGATAACAAATACTTTCTCTAAGGACAAACGGGTGGATCTTCGTTCCCGTTTGTAATGATGGTCTACGCAAGTCTCTATTCAATCCCAGATACGATCAAGAGCATACTCTTCTGTTAGTTAATGTTTTACTTGTATCTCTACAGTCGTGCCGATTAACAACAAAATCGCAAGAAAATTGGGCCATTTCAGTTTCGCGTCTCTACTCTATACACACATCAGTAGTGTCATCAAGTGTTTACCAGTTTATTGATACCATCGACGACTTTGCATTCTTTGTAACTGGCGCTGTAACATTCTTTGTGCTAGTGTTAGAGAAGCGAAAATTCTCGCGAATGCAAGGAACAACGTTCGGCAATCCGAGTCTCTGATATTAATCTCCAGTTGTTCATTTGCATGTCGTTTTCATATGCCCAATATATTTACAATGGCATGATAAAATATTCAAAGCATTTGGGATCGAGGTCATTGCAAAATGATCAAGTAGATGATTGAAAGCTCCTACTCTTTTGTAAAGACTCTGGTCAAATTCTATAACTGCGTGACAATTTCGTGCCACTCTGCTAAGTGTTGCTTGGTGTGTAGGGTTAGGATTATGGGTTGTATCGAAGTTATCTCATTAGACAGACAAAGCTAGAGATGAAGGGAAGTAGATAGATTTGATTGTAGAAAGACATCTGCTCAATAAAGATGGGATCTAGGATCCATGGGTGGAGCTACGCCGATCAATTGAATCTTTCCTATAAACGAGGATGACTCATCAAATGTTAACTGTTCCATGTAATTAAATGGATAATACTCAACTTGGAGAGATTTTTTTTGATTATTACATCTGATTCGTTATTCAAGTATTTATTAGTCGCTACGAACATACACGAATGAAGTAATGCACGTCAAATAATTGGATTTTCGAACGATTTTTCGACGAATCTAGGCAATCTCCAATTCTCCAAGACAAGAATTGTCATCGTAACAGAGCCAGTGACGAAGAATGCGAAATCGTCATAATTGTCGATGTACCGGGATGCATCATAAAACTGTTTGGTGCCGTCAGAGAAGTCGGATAGTTCGTGAGGCACTGAGGTATTCAAAAAAAATTAAATAGAAAAAGAGTACTTACAAAAAAGGACAAGTTTTAGTGTTTCTGGGATGGACCAAAACCCTTCATAGACCATAATCACAATAGGGAATGAGGACATTCCTATTTGACCTGAATTACTGTTCATTTAGTTGTTGTTTTTTACCAGCAGTACCTGTTCTAATCAGATGAATGGAGATGCCAAGATTAGTCAATCCACTTAGGCAAACAGTACAATTGGCGACCTGTTGGCAAAAATAGTATTAGTATTTGAAATTATCTACAAACTTACGATAAAGAGAAACTGGGATACAGATTCGAATTGCTTAATGTAAGTGATAATCTACAAAACGTATATTGCGATGACGATTCTTTCTTTCACTGACCGGTACAATCGAGAAACAAATGGGGACGAGAATTGAGATTACGATTCCAATCGCGGAATACCGTTCAGATAACGGGCGCCGCATGAGCATATGCTTAATTATTCGCATTATTATAGAAATAAATTAACGTCTCACCATTACGAATAGGTGCTTCATCACATGGCATGAGAATATCAGGAAATTAGTTAAGATCAAGGACCATGGCTCCCCATACTGATTAAATAAATGCACATAATCAAATGAAAAAAACGAACAAGATAGCAGCTTGAATAGGGAATGGTGAGCCAATATATCCATGCGCATATGTGTACGAGTGCCATGGAAAGAAAGGGCAATAGTGTGAACTGAAAATTATAAAATTGGTTGAAAAATGTGAGGAACAAGGTCATCGTACCTTGTACAGCTCCCTCAGTTTTGGAGATACGAAGATATATCCTATGAGTACTACACAGATTAAGGCATTGACAATCTCATGCCACTCTTCTTGGAATTCAATGACCTGAAAGGAGCCGTCTCTCAATTTCCCGTGCTCTCTCTTCGGCTAGATGGTTATTGAAAAGAAGAATCAAACCAGATCGTGACGAGGCATGTGCCTGATACAGTCGGGATCTGGGGTAGGATCCATAGCGAAATGCAGGAACTACTCCAATCAATTGCTGGAAAACGAAAACTGAAGGCTCACTCTCTTCTATAAACAATGGCAATTGATTCGAGGTTAACGATTTTTGGCTTAAAATATTTAAAAACAAGACTAATAGGAGCCGAATTAACAATAATCACTGTCTGACTCACCCGTGTATCTTTCGATTTCTTGCTTATTTCATCAATATCGAAGTAGTACCGGGGTTTCCATAAGGCGATTCCCTTGATGACAATCTTCTCGCATCGTTTCGATTAAGGTCACGATTGTAGCGTAGCATCACTACCCATATTGCAAAATACTCGGTTCGGAAAAGTCGCTGAGCTTGCAAAAGCCATTACATGCGGTCTCTCTTCAGACATTCTCATTTTCTGCAAAAGAGTACAAGGAATGCATTTCTAGCGCACTCTAGTGCAAATACGCGCGCTCTGACTCACGCTCTGTGCTACAAAAATTGAGAAATTTCTGAACTCTCGATGAAAATGTAACTTTTGTATAAGATTACTTCGAAACAACCAGCAGAGCAAATCCAACCATAAACAGCGATAATCGCCTGATCACATTTCTCGACGAAAAGACACGAGTGATAATCACTCTTCCTTCTATCATACTGGACTACTTACCCTCCTTCTTTCCCTTCGGTTTTTCTCTCTCCGTTGTGGCGAAAACGCCAGAGAAAGAGAGGGTGACTATCGACACTTGCCTCTCGGCCACTCGGGGAGGGAACTTTCCACGTGTTTCCCGCGCTCAATCGCCATTTTGGACGCTTATTTGACTCATTTATTGCTGTTTATCAAGTTAAAAAGTCATATTTTAACATATTTTAGAGGTAATTTGCGAAAATGGCCGACCAGCTCGTGTCTTCCTACATGAATTGGAAGGATTTGGCGGAAATACTCAAACCAGGGGATTTGATCGAGTTCAGGTGCGTTTTAGCTTTCAATATTCGTCGATTGAAAGTTATTTTCAGCCGTGGTAACTCTGGCGGGTCGGGCGGCGCGGTTTACCAAGTAATTTAATTGATTTTGCTTAATTTTATTGGCAAAAACTACGTTCATCGACCTTTATAAGCCATTTTTTGCACCTAAAATACAATAAAACAGTATATTCCAGCACTGGGCCGTGTACATGGGCATCTACAAGCGCGTGCATCAAGTCGTTCACTACTCGAATGAGGGTCAGCAATGGTTTATCGTTTTAGTACAGAGTGGGAGAGTCTGGTTATAGAAGGGAAACGCGATGGCGCGATAGTACAAACAGACCAGTTCAAGTGCTCAATGAGTACTGTTCATCCAAACTAGGAATGAGAATAAAATATTTTATTTTATTTTATCATTTCCAGATCTAAGCGACGGCGCGCGACCAAGATGGGGCAACTTCATCGAGGTGTCGGGCAATGTCGAGGTATTTTCGAAATTTTTTTTAAACCCTGTGCCTTTTCGAAAATCAGATTTTTTAAAACTATTGCTCAGGTCCAATGGGAACTGCTCGAGAAAGTGGCGTGCGGCTGTCCGTGCAGAAAGAACAACGCGTGGGATGAAGTGTGAGGATTTTTTTTAATATTTCGAAGCATCAGGATTGGAAAATGTGGACCAGATCGTGCTTTTTTCTGCAGGTTTAGAGCTCTGGTTAGTTTCAAAATACACTACAAATATGCTGTCAAAACACATTGAATTATTACGAAAAAATCTGGGATCATCAGAAATAATATCCCTTCAGTGACACGCCACTCGAGCCCGCCCAGATCATCGAAATGGCTAAGAAGATGGTCGGAACAGAAGGGTACAACCTGGCAACGAACAACTGCGAGCATTTCGCGAATTTTTGCCGATACGGAAAGAAGCGGTCGGGACAGGTTAGAGCCTCTTCATCATTTAAAGAAGGGGTATCAGAAACCATCCGAGCTAAAAGAGGAACAATTGAATGGAATGAATTCATTCATGTGTGGTTTCTGACAAACAAGGGTGGACGGTCGAACTTTACTCTTTAATCTTTAATCTTTAATCTTTAATCCGAGCCTAATTCCAGGTATCCAGCACGGCCACTGCTCTCGGAGTCGTCGGCGTGGTGGGAGGCATTCTAGTCGGGGCTTACGCTGCGGGAAAAGCAGTTGCGGGAGCACTGGGATACTCTTCATAATCATTATTGTGCTCAATCTTTGTAAATGTGTACACAACATTGAAACTAACGGGCTCCCTCTAACGATTCGTGATCAACCCCATTCCATTGTATATATTCTTTGATAAGTAGTGCGTGTACATACATATGAAACGAATAAATAAATATTCATTATTATTGTCAATCCAAAAGCATGGTCAGAAAAATGAAGGAAAATAGTCAGTTCTTGATAGGCCGCCATCGTCAAGTGACGCGCCGTGCATACTGTAAGATTTCTCGTCAACCTTTTGCCGAAAATGAGCGGTACGCCACTTTTGGACGCCATTTAAATGGATTACGATGGCTTTTCTCGATTTCCATTCATTATCGTGAGAATATAATCAGTTCCGGTAGTGCCGAATTCGGTACCAGTCGTTCGAAAACGAAAGGGGGCGGAGCCAGCACACGCGTTGCGTTTTCGGGCTCCGCCCACTTTCGTTTTGCTGAATTTTTGGTTTATTTTTTGCATTTATTTTTGTCTAACAACACAAAAACAAAGCCGTAATCGCGCAAGCACTCGATAAAACAAGTCGCGAAAATGTGCGAGCAAAACAGAGATTAAAGCGTTCCGGGGCGCCCAGATAGGAAGGTGGGCGGAGTCTGCTGCTAAACACAGAAATTTTGCTGAACACCGTAGTGACTTTGCTGAGCATTCGAAACGCACGACACAAGTTGTTGTATGACCCACAGTGCAACCACATGAGAGCATTTTGCATCAATACATACACAGGCTACCTCGAAAGTCGCTGACATTCACTTCACGCTCACGTAATAGCTGTTAATTTCGCATAATTATTATCTTTTTTGAGTCCGAGGGTACCTGTGACCGGATAATTGCCAGTCCGCGTGGCATAAATTCTTCAATTAACTGATATCAGAAAAAGAAACTTCAGAAATCCACCCTTTGTCGATCTGGAATTACTCAATTAGCCTCGTGCGTCAAATTACTTCTCTCTTCCTTTTCTTTCTCTTCATTTCGACCTTTCGCCTGTCTAGCGAGTGGTCGCTCGCGAACTTCCAGTCGTCTTTCGCCCGTTTTCTTCTGTTTTGTGAGGTTTGTCTCAACTTTTAGAATAAATTTAGCTGTGAAGAATAACTCATTTCTTTTCCTCTGCACTCACTCCTCCTGACTACTAGTGATTTGAGATCATGACCTATTGCTTTTCATCTGATCTTTGTCATACCTAGTGGCTCATGTCTGACCCAGTTTCCTAGATCGGACCCATCCTAATTACCCTCCGGCAGCGTTTTTTTCGCGGGCTCATCCGACTCAGATCGGAACCCCCTACTATAAAGGGTTCCCCACTCCGCACTAGTTACACTACTCACTCGCTTGGCTGTGCCTCTCAAACTTTTCTTCATCTAGAGTGCATTCTTCACCGTTTCTTGCCTGTTTTACCTGCTAATTTACCTAGAAAACACAAAAAAATGAGTAAGTTTCAGCAAATTCGCAATGTCCGCTGCTTGGAACGGGTACGCGATCAAGCTGGACCTGAAGAAACCGATGGAGGAGGAAGACGAGGAGCTTCTCACTCTCGGCAAGGTGCGATCTGGGTCTCTCACTTTCACACGCTCCCTCGCCGCTCTGACCGACGAGAGAGCGTGGCAAAACGAGAGAGCATGATTATTTGAAAATTTGCAGTTCGTCACGTGCACGCCCAACGGCATTCTCGTCTTTACCTATCACGATACTGACCAGTTCCAAACTACGATTCTGCTGTTTGTCAAGTGAGTTTGATCATCTATCTGTAGGGTTTCTGAATTCAGAGGTTGAAATCGCCTTTGATGTATCAACTCTAGCAGATCTAGCAGTCATAAAGATTGACAGCTAGAAGATCCTTCTAGCTAGCTATGAGATGTCAGTGGGTGCTAATTAGAGGAACGAATTAGGTAAACATTTCCTGAATTTGCCTCGATTTTTGGAAGACATGATTGCTTTAGAGGCACGAATCAGGCAAACATTACCTGAATATGGCTCGATTTTTGGGAGACATGATTGCTAGAGATAATAAAAAAAATAAAAATAACAAAATATATCTCAATTTTCAGCATGCACACTCGCTGCGAGCTGCATCGGATGCCGCTACCATCGATGACAGTGAGTGGCTTATCAATTTTTTCGCAAATAAGAGTAGATGAAACGTAAAGAGTAAAGACACGGCCCATTCGATAACCTGAAATTGCATCTCTCAATGTCAGGTGGACTACTTGCACGCGATTGACGAGAAGACAATCATCGTCGCAGGCAGGAAACGATTTCATTTCGAGTGAGCCTTGATTGCTAATCACCTTATCATTCTTATCTGTCTATAAAAAACTTTTTTCTTATCTTTCATCATATCTTATCATGGCAGGCGCACCTGTCCGGTCATGGGAGCACTGCTGCTCACGAGTGACGACGGATTCCGGACGATGTCTGATACCACCGTGAGACTACCAGAGCCTGCCGCGACGCATGAGGTTTGTTGTTGTTGTTGTTTGTTGTTGTTTTGACAAATAATAATAATAATAAATTGCAGCAGCACCCGGACTTCTTCGTCACTGTTGGAGGCGGATTCGTCTTTGCGATGAGGTGAGTTCATTTTCGACTTTTATTATCGTTATTACAAATTCACTACATATTCACGCATTTGCTTCAGGGATTTCGAGAAAATGTACCACCCCAGCACCACGCTGGATTTCTACTACGTGCCGTTTGCGGGGCTCGTCCAATCTGCGGCTGCAAACGAAGGAAATCCGAGTGAGTTTTTGCTATTTAGGTAGCTTTATTGATTATTAATTGCAGAATTCGACGCGATTCCGGTAGGATCGATGCAGGGGATGGGCGACGCGAGATTTGCAGTCATTCCGTGAGTTTTTTGATGATTTTGGGCGCTTTTTTGGCTCGACTTCCCCCTTTTACGGGGAGAATTTTTTGATTTTCTCCGATTTCAGGTACAGCAACACTTCCTTCGCTGTGTTGAAGGGCGACAAGAGCTACGACCGCATCGACGTCTACGATATTCCGAGGTTTGTTGATGGCTTCCGACTAATTTAAAATCAAAATAATATTTCCAGCCGAGCACTTCTCAGAACGATCCCGGTCCAGCCTCTCCCTATGTCATTTCCGCCTCCAATGTTCGTTTTTCTCTTGATTTTTAAAGCGTTTCTATTGGTCTCAACCATAGAACACCGGCGACGTCTAAAGTAACGTGTTCCTCACCCTCCTGAGTTTCTCGTATTGCCCCATTCGCAAGATAGGGCTATCGCAAGCATTCTACAGTAGTATTCATCCAAAAAATGCAAGCCAAATAAAAAAAATCAACGCTAAATTAGCCCATTTCAGTGTGCAAGCTCTGCCCTACGACGGCAAGCACAGCGCGCTGCTGCAGACAGTCACTGGCGCCAAGCTGCGACTCGATCTGGACTCGGGGAGTGTTGAGAAGGTGAGAAAAACTCAGTATTTTATGGCCTTTTTTCGGTCCGCTCGGCTGAATTTTGGAAAGGTTCTATCAGAAAATGAATGCATTTGCAGTGCCCTTCCTTCATTCCGACTGCGCGCAAAACGCTGAACATCTACAAACACTGCAGGAATTTGACTGCTTTTGAGCGAGTACGTTTTAATGTGATATTTTGCTTTCCAAGTTCTCTCTTCCCTATCAAAAATGAAACTTTCTCATTTTCAGGAAGTAGTGGGCTATGATGAGGACTCGGATGGAGAGGAGGATTATGACGAGAAGTGAGTCGTTTTTTGGCACTTCTTTACTTTAGACGCCATAAGAAGAAATGTAACCGCGCCTCTCCGACTCTTGCAATGGCTCCTAAAGTAAATAAGTGCCCGATTTTTCATGAACTTCGCGAAATTATTCCGATTCATTCAGGCCCGAAACCCTCGTCGACGATGCCGTCTACCTCATGGAGCGAACGACGGTCGTCGATGACTGCATCGTGGGATTCTTCGCGGCGCCGTTGATGGACGGACGTGAGTGGATTCTGAATTCGACGACGTCAATAGAATACCCTCTTCATTTCGCGCACTCTCTCACCGGTCAGAGAGGCGAGAGAGCGTGCGGAATGAAGAGAGTCATTTCTTGCCAAGCCATCCCTAATTCAGATTCCAACGACGATGAGCAGCGCACGCTGCTGCGAGCTCCGATCACCAAGGTCCATTCCCTCGCGACACTTGCTGTCGACGTGCTGAATCGACAACTGAGCAAGGAGACGAGGTACGGTAGTTATATTGATTTTAAAGGCGCAAAAACCGAAAAAATGGTAACATTCTAACACAAATTTGTTCAGAATGCGTATCACGAGGGAGTCGAACCCACGGAGTAGTGCGGACTACGAACGAGCTATTCGGCTGCTGAGATGAAAGACTATTTAGATCTTAGGCTATCGTTTTGTTCACTGGTATTGTCTCACGAGTTATCACTGTGTTGTCCGATGCTAATGAATTGTACTAATATTCAATTATTGCAAACTAAAAATCTGACGTCCTGAAATTGTCGTGCTCCAGGGAACTGCAGCACGCGACGCGCTGCAGGGGTCGCGAAGCGGTTCGTCTGTTTTGCGAAAGTTTTCGCAAACGGCTCTTGTTTACCGCACTTCACGAGGAGTACACCCTCGGCGCTGGTCAACCTCTTTTATCGCGTTTTTCCGCCTTTGATTCATCCATTTGAGCTGATTCCAAGCAGTTTTCTCATCCTTAGGTGCCATTTCCTATCTAACCGGTGATTGTTTACTCGTCATTGAGTTGTTTTGGCGTAGTATTTCCAGACGCTTTGGAGACGAATAACAGTCACCCTCGCATTTAGTCGAAAGAGGGAGTTTCGCACCAAATAAACTCAATGTTTATCCTCGCTCTTGTTTTGTCTGAATTTCCTCCAATTTCTCTCTCTTTCTATCATATCTGTTGCAACTCGTGACTAATTCTGCTGAACGCTTTTCTCGCGTCACGAAAGATAACATCAAAACTGTCGTTTCAGGGTCGCTCCTCTTACTAGGGTGGCCTAGGATCAAGGATAGTCCTTGCTTTATCTTCGACAGCTCCGTAAACAATGTCGCATAATCGCCTAGTCTCTCCCTACATGCACTGGCTCGATTTGGCTGAGATCCTGGAGCCGGGAGACCTTGTGGAGTTCAAGTATGGTATCAAGTGATGTGTGGCTAGAGATTGATATCCTTTCTCAGGCGAGGAGCCAACTCTTCCAGCTACGGCGGGGCCCTTTACAAGGCAATTTACTTCTCTTTGAGCATTCATCCGACAACTAACTGAGATCATTCCAGCACTGGGCGGTCTACATTGGAATCAACAGCAACGGAGAGCACATAGTCATTCACTTTTCGAATGAAGGTGAGGCGGATTGAGCAATGATCAAAATCGAATAGTTGTGATTCTTATTTCGAAATACTCAACCTTTCCAGATAGAGACGGCATCGTTGCGCAATCGTTGGGCGATTTCATGGAGATTGCGGGGGATGCCAAGGTATTTGGCTGATTTCCTGACATTTATTTGATAGTGCACAACTGCATCTCCAATTTAATTTCAGGTCAAAGTCGACAAACTATGGCGAGCGGCGAACGGGTGTGCGTGCAGAAAGAACAATTCGGGGGATGAAGAGTGAGGCTTTCATTTCTTTTTAGTAGCTAAATCACATAGATTTTTCGGATATCTAACATTGCAGAGACACTCCCTACTCGCCTCTTCAGATTGTGCAGAGGGCTAAGGCGAAGGTAGCGTAATTAATTATGAAACAACTTATTAATTAATTAATTAATTAGCTCGGCGAGGGCGGCTACAACCTCGTAACAAATAACTGCGAGCACTTTGCGAACTTCTGTCGGTACGGGAAGAAGCGGTCGGGACAGGTAATTTTGATTTTTAAAAATTATTATTTTTTTATTATTAATTATTAATTATTATTTGTTATTTATAGGTCACCGAAACGACGAATGCCGCACTCACTGCTGTGGCCACGGTCGCCATTGCGGGTGGTGTTGCACTGGGAATTTCGTATCTAATGGGTGAGCTGGCTTCTGCCGTCTATAACTTGGCCTCAACGAGTAGCTGTGTCGCGGCGGTTAGCGTCGAAGGCTTAGGGCGTAGGCCCCTGGAGCTTCCGTCGGTGCAGATCTTGGTGGTAGTAGCAAGTAGATTTCGAAACGCAAATCCTCATCAATGAATGGAATTCAGGCCTCTTCGATGACGTGGATGAGACTCCAGAAGCACGTCGAGTGAGGGAACGGAATGAGGAACGAGCGCGAAATAGAGAGCTGCATCAGTAGAATTTCATGGAATACTCAGTCATACATTGTATTAAGATTATATTATTGTGACAGTTGTAAAACAAAACAATACCTGTACTTGCTCTAACTTGTTTCTTGTCGAAGTCATGAGATAATAGCCTTGTTAAAAAATCTAGCCCTTTCCCAGATAATTTGATAATAAAACAAATGAATTGATTATCGTCTATCGTGGTCATTCAAACATCAGAAGCCATGAACGAAAATAATGGTTTGTTAACCTCTCTATTCTTATTGCCTTTCGTCAGTGCTGTGCACTTTCAACAGTGGAACACAATCAGTTCTCGATAAGCCATAGCTGTCGAGAGACACGGCGCGGCTACTGTATCACTTCTTGACAACCGTTTGTCGACAATATGCGGTTCCTTTCCTTTCGCTCGTAGAGGCTGAGAAAATCATCATTTCACCATCTATTTCAATCAATTTCCGAGCAATCGTCTGACTCTCTCTTATATCGCAATGCTCTCTCGTCAATCAGAGAAACGAGAGAGCATGGGAAAGTGAGAGAGTCAGACCATTCCTCTAATTTCCTCGTGTTCTTCGTTCCCGTCGATTGTCTACTTGTAGTTCGGCACTGATTGACATTAGGGATGGCTTGGCAAGAAATGACACTCTTTATTCTTCACGCTCTCTCGCCTCTCTGACCGGCGAGAGAGTACGCAAAATGAAGAGACGATTTCTTGAACAGCAATCGCTAATTGACATAGTAGCTTTGCTGTAAAAGCAATCCGTAGTCCATAATTAGTTCATAATAATTTCCTGTAGAGCAGGGATGACTTCGCAAGAAATCGCTCCCTCATTTCGCGTGCTCTCTCACCTTTCAGAGAGGCGAGAGAGCGTGCAAAATGAAGAGAGTCATTTCTTGCCAAACCATCCCTACTGTAGAGTATGTCCGCAATTTGGAATCAGTACACGATGAAGATGGATCTCGAGGATTCTATCGAAGAAGAGAATGAAGACTTTCATAATCTCGGCAGGGTACGATCTTCGGTATTGGCGCCTCTGCCCCATGACAACCACCAGTTAATGATAGGATATTTATCGAAGTGACATAGATACTATCTACATCATCTGTCACTATGACCCCACCTCCCTGGTGACCTGTCGAAGAGTAACTTTTTTCTCGAAAACGTTCATCACGGGACTTTTTGAACAAAGGAGTTCTGGAACTTAATTCAATTATCCTTTGTTCTAAAAGTCCCGAGATGAACGTTTCGAAAGAAAAAATACATTTCAACAGGGCACCGCCTCCCTAGCATTACTTCTAATGAAGTAGATATCCACGAATGGTAGAAGCTCGAGAACACTCCATCGCACCTCGACAACTTTGCTCGTTCAGTTCGTTTCGGGCACTGCCAACGGCATTCTCGCCCAGGCTGATCATACTGATGATTTTACCAGCATCTTACTCGTGTACAAGTGAGTTTCTAACTTTTTTCTTAACTTTTTTTTTGAAATTTTGATAATTTCATTGCAGTACGCTCACTCGCTGCGAATTCATTCGAATTGAGCTGGACTTCTCGGTGCTTTTTTTTATTTATTTTGTTTTTTTAGATTTAGCCTTGACTTGGGGAAATGGGCAAATGTACCCCACCCTGTCTCCTTATCCTTACTTCTATGAAGTAGAGCCCCAAACGGCAGCACTATACATAATAGGGTAGCCTGTATCGTAATCGCAATCTTGCAGGTGGAGTACCTGTCCATGGTCAACGACGAGACGATAATCGCTGTAGCCACGCGCGAATTTCATGATGAGTGGGTTATTTGGCATTTGTGGGATTTGCCCGGAAGATTGTCTTTATCTTGTCTTATTCATCCCTATGACAGACCGATCATCGCACAGCTGGTCACGAGTGAGGATGGTTTCCGAGGCGAAAACTATCGATTCGAAACGGCATTTATAGCGTGTCCGGGCGCATTAACGGTATATTTGAATTGTAATTCAAGGATTAAAAAGGGTGGGTCCGAGATGCCGATTTTCGTGATTTTGAAACACCATTTAAAACCTTGTACCACCCTTTCCTTCAAGAAACGCGTTTAATAATGGCATTCCAGCAGTACCCACACTTTTTCGTCTCTGTGGGCAGCGGATTCGTTTTCTCAATGCGGTGAGGCAAATTTCGATTGAAATTTAGTTAATAAATCTGACATTAAAGAAATCTCGAGCACCCGACAACACCGCTGGATTTCTACTACGTCCCGTTTGCTGGGCTGCTTCATTGCATAGCAGAAAATAGCAATAGCCCGAGTCCAGAAAGTGTGTTTGTTATGGTTCTCTTATCAGAATTGAATCCGGAATTCCAATAGCGCGAACAATGATCATCATAAATCGAAAAGTACTAGTGGAATACCAATTCCAATAGGAGAACCCTAGTGTTTGATCGTCGAGAATCATTGACCATGTTTTTTGCAGCATTCAATGCCATTCCAGTAGGTTCGATGCCGTGGATGGACGAGGCGAGATGCGCGGTGATACCGTGAGTTAACTTTGTATAATTTTCCATCCTTTTCATCCCCAAACCGTATTATTCCAATCACAGACACAGTAGCACATCATTAGTAGTTCTCAATGGGGACTCGGGCAACAATCGCATTGACATCTATGATATACAGAGGTTTGTGGTATTTTTCCGTTCCGTTCGTGAAATTTAAAATTGATTCTTTTAGTCGCGGAATGCTCCGATCCATACCGGTCCAGTCGCCTCTGCCTTCGTTCCCGCCTCCAGTGTGACTATTTTCGAATATTTGAGTTATGAATGCTTCAAAAGTTCGCGAAATAATTGTCAATTTCAGCGTACTAGTCCTGCCATACCACGGCCGGCACACGGCACTACTTCAGTCAATCACCGGAGCAAAGCTGAGACTGGATCTGGATACGGGAATCATCGAGTTTGTGAGTGATTCTTTGAGCAAGTCGGCCTCACCGATGAGCACCATCTAGCGTTTTCGCTTTAGACTGTAAAAACGCTTGAAATCGCCGCACTATTACTTTTTTGTGCAATATAGAGCAAAAATAACCCGATATTTGCAGTGCCCGTCATTTATTCCAACAACGCAGAAGCTGAATGTCCGCAAGCACTGCGCAAAGAAGATGACCGCTAGCGAACGAGTAATTAACTATTTTTTAAAAGTTATATTATTAATTTTTTTTAAAATTCCCAGGAAGCCGCTGGTTACGAGGAGGGTTCTGGCGATGATATGGAGTATGAGGAGTGAGGTTTTTAAAATGATCTGTTAACACAATTTTCGAATCATTGAATAGTAGGGTTGGCTAAACGAGGTTAACGAGCCCGTTAGGAGCCGCGTCTCTATTACGGGCTCGCTACGGCATGGAGGGGAGGGGCTAAGGGTAACGGGCCCGTTATCCCTCGCTACGCCTCGCTACGATTCGAGGGCGCGCTTCCCTGCTCTCTCTGACCTGGCGCGCGGGAGCCCTTATGCTCTTGGGAAGAGGGCGCGTTCTAGTCGCGCCGGGTTAGACAGGGCGGGGAGAGGCGGGAGGAGGCGCAGGCGGGTTGCGCCCTCGAATCGTAGCGAGGCGTAGCGAGGGATAACGGGCTCGTTATCCTTAGCCCCGCCCATCCCTGCCGTAGCGAGCCCGTAATAGAGACGCGCGCTCGTAACGGGCTCGCTATCTCGTTATCGTTTGGCCAACCCTATTGAATAGTATCTTTTGCCCAATAGAACACAACATCCCCCTAGAAACATCCTAAAAAATACTTGAAATTACAGAACTCTGGAATAATCATAATTTTCATTATCTCAGACCCGAAACCCTCGTCGACGACGGTGTCTATCTCATGAACGGAACGACGGTCGTCGATGACTGCATCGTGGGCTGGTTCGCGGCGCCGTTGATGGGCGCCGGTAAGTTCTGCCTTCACGGAGAATCTGTTCTCAGGAGTCTAGAGACATGTGATTGAGAAGGGAAATTCACTGGCAGGTTGATACCATTCCAGGCTGCAGCGGCAATATGCATCGCAGTCTCCTTCGAGTTCCGATAACCAAGGTAGTAATTTCATGAATGATGGTAGATTTGCTTCTTTTTTTAATGTTTTATTGATCATTCAACTGTTTCAGGGCGTTCTATAGGGTGCTTGAAATGAGCAGCCGAGAGAGCATGGTTGTGGTCACCGCGAAATAGGGCATTTTTTTACATCCGTACTGGCCCCGTCCATTTTGGCCACTCCCCCGCCCACTTGACTCCCCCCCCCCCTTATGAAATAGAGCGGATCCTTGAGTGAAGGTGGTTTAGCTACTTATAAAAGGGATGCTTAGGCGTAGGTTGCTTAGGAGTCGAGGGGGCGGGGCTCAGTACGGATGTAGAAATTGTTTTACAGGTGCACTCGCTCTCTACACTCGCTCTGGATGCGGTGAATCGACAACTGAGCAAAGAAACGAGGTACGGTAGTCATTGAAGATGCAATGGATAATCAAACGTTGTTCAGGAAGCAAATAACGCGGAAGTCGGCCCCGAGGAGTTGTGAGGAGTACGCACGAGCTATATTGATGCTGCGATGATTTCGATATGTTTTTTTTGCTAAAATATGCGCTGATTGTGAAGGAATAAATAAAGATGTTGATGATCACTAAAACGTACGATGAAGGGTGACTCCTCTTACTATGGTGGCCTGGGATCCGGGATATAATGTACGATATGCCGGTGTTGTGCAACACTCCGGCCGTGTTTGCGAAAGATAAAAGAGGCTTTCTTTTGATTGACATTCTTGCGGAGCCACATGATAAGGGTGAAAGAGCCACATCCTTTCCTCTCCATCACTTATCGGTCAGAGAAGTAAACGAAACATTACGAAACTTTCGGGCTTATCTCCAGAATCCAACCATTTCATACTGATCTCACTGTTTCTCGCTCGTGGCTTGTGTCAGTTTCTTTTTTTCTCCACTGTTATGTGTCACGGAAATGATTTCATTGTGACAAGCACACAGCGTGTCAGAGAGGCCAAATTCCTTTGTTCTCCGCGTCCGGATCACTTTTCATGAATAGTGGAACACAATTGTTAAGAAATATCTTTGAAGCATATCCCATAATTCACTGATAAGAAAAGATAGGCGAATCAAAAATGATAGGCATATCAGGAGTGATCAAATAATCATTACTGTCAATTATGGCACCTTCAGATATTTTTTATGCTCCGTATCAGTGCAATTATGCGCTTTCAAAAATTGTTTATGCGCTATCGAAAATTTCTCGAGAATGGCTTAAAGGAACCCCCACACCAATATCCGTTTTGGAATCCTCATGAAATAATCTAAAAACGCTTTAACTCCGAATTATTAAAAATTTCTTTATATTCGAAATTACGAACGAAACACGAATACAACGAAATTTTTAATAATTCCGAGTTAAAGCGTTTTTAGATTATTTCATGAGGATTCCAAAACGGATATTGGTGTGGGGGTTCCTTTAAGCCATTCTCGAGAAATTTTCGATCCCGCCCGCAAGGGCTTGTATTTCTTTTTCGAAACTTCAATAGTCTAATTGAAGTATGTTTCAGCGAAACAACAAATGAAAATGAACGATTTTGTTTCAAATTTCCCGAATCTAACTCTCATTCTTCAATTTTGACCGCGCAGCTCACTCGGGTAGAGTGAGAATGAAAGGGCGACACGCATTGGACCTCGGACGCAATAATTGGATTATCTACCCTCTCTGACACGCTGTGAGCATCTCCATTCTCTGCCAAATCTGAGCGTTATTTCGCATTATGTCTCCGCGATTTGCTTAATTCCAATCTCTAAGCGTTCTCTCAGATAATACAATTGCATTAATAATGACCGAACTCATCTCTTCCTATCTGCATTGGGAAGATCTTGCTAGGATCCTGAAACCAGGAGACCTGATCGAGTTCAAGTAAGCATAATTTGAAACTCTTCTCATTGGCGATCTCAAGTATAATTACAAAGCATTCCAGACGCCTCAACTCCAGCCTCAACTCAGGCGCCGGTGTGTACAAGGTAACCGATCTAAAGTATAAGTCTGCCGGATAAAACAGAAAATCAGGCAACTAACGGTCAAATTGCAGCACTGGGCCGTGTACATTGGTAGGAGGGCGGGCGACGGAGAACGAATGGTCATTCACTACTCGAATGAAGGTTCGGGTTTACAATTTTCTGCATGAAAAAACCCGCCATAAGCGGCTTATTCGGTATTCCGAATTAACCATGTTGCACAGCCTGATTTGCATTTAGGAAAGGAACTATAGTTAGGGGCCACAAGCTCCGCCCACTTTCCCTAGACACGATTTCACGAAAAAGCGAGACGAGGGTACACAGTCTCAATTCGCAACGAAATCGGTCGACCAAACGCTTGTTCGGTAGCTATCGACCTTATCTATCTTCTCCCAAACACCGAACACGAGACTTTATAGTAATGTCTATAGTAATGTCTTCTTTACAGAGGTCGAGGGCGCCGCGCAAGGATGGGGCATCGAGATATCGGGGACTGTTGAGGTAATGCTGATTATGATTGGGTCGCTAATTTCGAAATTCAGGTCAAGTGGGAGACGCTGCAAAGAGTGGCCAATGGCTGTCCCTGTAGGAAGAACAATGGATGGGATGACGTGTGAGTGTGATCAATAATCGGTAGAGATTACGTGTGGTGTAAATTCTCTCGCTACGCTACAAGCTGTCGGCTTAACGGCTTTGATCTCGAGCTGATATGCGAAAAATTGCAGCGATGATCCGTTCGGGCGTCAGGAAATTGTGGAAAGGGCGATGAGCAAGGTATTTTATTTATTTTATTTTTTATAATTAATTATTTAATTAACAATAATTAATTATGCAAAGTTGGGCGAACGCGGCTACAATTTCGTCACTAACAACTGCGAGCATTTCTCCAACAACTGTCGATACGGGAAGAAGCGGTCGGGGCAGGTATTATCGACCTCTGGTTTGTTGTTGTTGTTATTATTGTTATTGTTGATTAGGAAAAATAATTTTAAAAAATCAAGGTGAACGACACGGCGACATTGGCGGGCGTGATCGCAGGCGGAATCGTAGTTGGAGGCTTATTATATGGCGCCGCGTATCTGGCAGGTTAGGCTTGGCTTTCCGTACGATGTGATTTTTGAAAACAAAAAAAATATTAGGGACTTGGGCACCCTTTTCACTATTTATAACATAATTCAGGTTGGCTCGATGAAGAAACACCCGAGCAGAAACGAGAAAGGGAACGAAATGAAAGAAATGAGAGACAATCGTCAAATCGGATGCTCCAGCAGTGAAAAAATGGCAGCAATTGTGATCATCTGCATCAGCTACTTGTTTCTCACACACGTATAACACTAACGAGTGCACTTTTCAAGTATTCTGGTATGAATGATAAAGAAATTTCATGGAAAAGTAGCCGATATTATACGCCGAATGACCTCCTTGAATTTTTCAAAATGCGTTTACTCAGCTCAAATATTTTTGATGTTAGAAATTTGAAGTTTAATTGCCACCCGCGTCCAAATGCGCACAGTTCCACAATTTGCATCCAATATTTATAATTATTTCAATTTCGACCATGTCATCAAATGAAGAACCTCCCTTGACCCTCACCTCCCTTCCATCCCTTGTCGTTAGAAATATCATTCAAGTGTACGATGATGGATACGATCGAATGGGACAGTTGCAGCTGGTAAGACGCTACATTTCTTATATTTTGTTAGGAGTTGCTCTGACCCTTCCCCATTCAACACACTCTATTCCTCAGATTTCTCCAAGCTGGAACAGGCTCATAAATGAACGTTTATGTAAGCGTGAAAGTAAACAGTTCTCACTCCCATCATTGCAAATTCGGTTCGAAGAAACCATTGGAGGTCTTGTGGAATTCACAGTGGATGTGGATCATGAAGAGCAAGAATATTTCGCCTTGCATAACATCGCTGAGGTGAGTATACCATATTAATTTTTAATATTTGCTTAATAAAAATAATCTTTTAATAAAACAATTGCAGGTTCCCTCGACGGTGCTTATGGGCTCGTCGATACCAACACAGGGCTTCATTCTAGTAATTAACTTATTGAATTGTGTACTCATGGTTCATAATCAATTTATCATTCCTGAGTTGCACATCGCTTTCGGTGCTATCCTCAACTCTGCCAATTCTCTTTTTCTCTTGCTTTTGCCAATAATTACATGGTTCATGGGTTCTCAAATTCGAGATTGCGAGAAATCGCACTATCAAGATGCATGTGACAATTGTGAATCGCTGATTGCAAGAGCGGGAAAGATATCTCGCATTTGGCTCGAATTGGACAATCTCTCCGAAGGCACACTATTGCGAGTTCGAGAAATGCTGGGAAATGTGCGCATAGATTATGTTGACTTGTTTGTGGACAAGTTTGATAGTGATCAGAGGTGAGTCTATAAATATAATAGCTCTTAACTACAATGACTTCAGGAGAGTTCTTCTTGAAATGGTGCGCAGACATTCTGTTGATAGTGTGTCCATTTCCGCGGAGCACTGTTCAAGGGATGGACTGAGTTTGTCGCGCATTTCGGACATCAAACATGCATAACAATTTCAGAAGATTATCTCAACGAGCTCTCGGAGTGCGCTCTGTTCATTAGTATTGAAGACGTCGCATCACCTGAATGCCCATTCGGAATCGAGCGCGAATTTTGGGATGACGTATTCGAGGAGCGAACAATGGAAATTGAACACGAGACGGACGGAACGAGCTCATGCGTTATGTACCAAACACCGATCAGCGCTTTCCTGGATAACTTTCTATGTTACTTCTAATTAAAATCCATTATTTTGCGTACCACTGATGATGGAAAATACAAGACAATCCAAAAAGTTGCACACAGTTCACTAAGACAGATGAATAAGTGGACATGAGCCAACATTCGGACAAAGAAATATCCCAAGCTAGATCCGTTACACGGCCCTGTTCTCTCCTCGCATTGTTTCGAATATAAATCGCTCTAGCGTCTCTCGATTTTTCACAATCTCTCTCATTGCCCAATCTCTTCCCTATTCTGCCTAAACAGCTGCTGCGCGCTCGTTTTTTGCCATCAGATGCGCTGTTTCTTGCTTCGGACAAAGCGCGAGCGTCCTGCTCTCTCCATTTCATACACTATCTAGCCCTGCTTGACGGACAAGAGAGGAGTTGGCGGCATAGAAACAGTGAGAACATTGCATGGAACAAAGAAGTGCCTGGGGGGATATAATGGTCGAGGAGGAGGGGAGGGACAGCAGCTTTCAATCATGTTCTCTCGCATTCTCTTCATTGCTACTCTGGCAGCACTCGCTGCAGGACAATGCACGGATCTGGTTCGTTTTTTTTATTTTTCGAAAAAAAACTCTCGGATATGTTTCACGTTGTCATCAAATAGTAGTAAAGGACATCTCAAACAAAACAATTTTCCGGTTCCGACAACTTCCCGACTCTCATTAATAATGATTTTCTAGCTGAATCCGTCCACCGGCACTTCGGACTGCTCCAGTCTCTCCTATCTCTGCTCTAATACAGTTTACTACACGCTGATGACCACGCAGTGCCCCGCGACTTGTGGAAGGTACGTTTTCGTGGATTTAACTGCTCTCTGGGCTCACATACTTATTGGAAAGCCGCTTAATGCCGCTGAGGATGGATAAATCAAGGAATGATTGAAGGTGCAACACAACGAACACCACAACGACCACCACCACGACTAGCACGAGTGAGTGATTAATTCACCTTAGGGAATGGAGAGAATATATAATCAAATGTGTTTCACGCCATTTTTATTCGGAACGATTATCAATGCACCTGATTTAGTTTCGTTAGTAATTGAAAAGTATATTTGTCTCAGACTGCACGGATCTCACAAATCCCTCGACTGGCGTCTCCGACTGCTCATCGAGAGCGTATCTGTGCAGCAACTCGGTTAGTTTGACCATATTTTTTCTCAGAGCCTCAGATGAAAACCATATTTTAGGTGGGTCGGAAAAAGGAAAAATGCGAAAGGAAAAAAAAGTTGATAATCGTTCCAGGTGTACTACTCGCTGATGACCACGCAGTGCCCTGCAACTTGCGGAAGATGCAACTCGACCACGACGACTACTACTACCTCGACCAACTCGAGTGAGTGAAGACTCGGACACAATAAGTCAAAAATACAGCGCGTCTTACTAGTCAGTCTACGATCTTCGCTACTACCACAACTACAAACATTAGCAATAAACTGTCTATGTAGCGCTTTTCTGTTCTGCAAGTGCTACAAAAGCAAATCCCCTTTTCAAGTTGTTTGTGAGAACAGCGAGTTGATCCTGATAGATGGTTCGGATGGTCCCATGATTCATCCAGATCACTGGGAAAAGGCTGATCAAACATTGCAATCATAAGCCATGGATCGGGATGTTTCTTTGACTTGCACACATAGGAATGGAATAAGATGTGTTTCAGGAAGAATTGTTCCTTCGAAAAAGATATTGAGTTCAATGGCATTTTGTCATCATCAAAAAAAACAAAAAATATAAAAAATCACAAAAAAAATTATTTCAGCCTGCGTCGATCTCACCAATCCCTCTACTGGTGTGTCCGACTGCTCTGCGAGGGCATCGCTCTGCAATAACTCGGTAAGTTCCTTCTCATTCAGCTTGATTATCTGTTGGACAGTCTTATTTCATATTCTTATTCTAATTCATTATACACCAGCTCAATAGTAAACGTGATTGGCAGAAAAAAGAACAAAAGGAGGAACAACATTCTATTTCGATTAGGCTTACCAGATAAATCGCAGGTGTACTACTCATTGATGACCACTCAGTGCCCGAGAACTTGTGGACGATGCTCGAGCACTACAAGTATGTTTCAATCACAATTTAACAACAGTACTGAGCCCAGATCGTTGATACTGGAGGAATAAAATTTAAAAAAAAATTTACAGCCACCACTACCAACACGACCTCAACTTGTGTTGACCTGACGAATCCGAGCACTGGAGTGTCCGATTGTTCGGCGCAGAGGTATTTTAACAGCCGGGATTTGACTGCGACCGGAGTTTGCTCAGAGCCGGTAATTCCCAATTCCAGAGCGCTCTGCACCAACTCCGCGTACATCTCGCTGATGCAAGTGCAGTGCCGCGCCACGTGCGGCTTCTGCACGACCGGCAAGTAATCGACGGCTCGACGGATCTTCTACTTTCCGGATCTAACCATTTGACGGCTCTGGCATATTTTCCGGCTCTCCTAATAACCGTAACATATTGTGTTGCTGGTAGTTGCGGCAACCGTCTAGTTTGTGCGGTTAGCGATGCAAACGAGATAAAGTATTTATTATCATATTCGTTATTGATGAAATACGAATACAAATACAAATACAGTGTCCTCAGAGAGTATTTCGCGAAACTTCTGCAATCTAAGTCAATCCAGACAACATCAATAGCTCGTGATTCCACGATAACAAGGGAAGAGCAAACAAATTGGCGCACATCGAAATTTCCTGCAATTCAACTCGCATTCCTTCTCTTTGTTCAGCTTTCACCTCGTTCCCGTAATTTCTTCCTTGTTCCAGGCAGCCATTTTTCACTTTTATCCTCCTTTTCATGTCCCGAACCGACTACAATGCTCAGTCGTATAGTCCGCATTCTTATCAGAAGATAGCCGATCGTAAATCTCTAGCAGGAACATTCAAAGGCGTATACGAAGCATTGATCATACCTCAAATACAGGACAGACTTTCTCAATTCTTCCTGCTCTCTCGCTGTTTAGACAGCGTTAGAGTGTACAGGAAATGAAGAGAGCCAGACAATCGGAGGTGTCAATAGTAGTCAGAGACGCCTAGAGATCGGGCAACTCGGAGAGAGTAGCCAAGGTCATCGCTTCATTGCCGTTGTTTGCACAGGGAATGAATCATGAGATGTGCGAATCATGAGATTCTGTCTCTCCTGTATCTGCGTGATCTCTCGCAGGTCAGAGAGGCGAGAGATAAGGGAAAATGAAGAGGGTAGAATCCATTCTTTCGGAATGACTTGTACACAGGAGGGTGATAGGGGAGGGAGGGGTAAATAGTTTGGGATTCCCAATCCGTCCCGGCTTTTTTTCTCGCATCACGTCGCTTGATTGAGAAGAAATCTGTTTGATTAGGGCGGAGAACGGCAAACTTCTTTCGGTAACTCGGCCGAGGTTGATTCATTGGGGGATTATTCTTGGTGCCGGGATAGGTTGATTAATCTACTCTTGGGTTTACTCAGTTTGCCTCTCCTTGAGATATTTTGCAAACGCTTTTAGAGAATCTTACATGCGTTTCGTGCGAACCGTACTCATCATTGCGTCTCATCCATATTCACCCTCATTTCTGAAATTGTGGCAGTTTCTATCCATAACTTCTTCTCTAGAATCGCAGGTGGTCGGACTAGTAGTAACTGAAGGTCGGACTAGTAGTTAATGTCCGCCGACTAGTAACGGCTGCTCGTCGACGGACACATGCTACTAGTCCGACCACCTGCGATTCTACAGTTTCAGCACCAATGCACTCCGCCCTGCTCCTCCTTCTCGCCGTTCCTGTCGCAATTGCGATGCGGTGCTACGTGGGAGGTGGGTTGGGTTTCACTGATTATTCAAAGCCCGAATGAATTGCATAGATTAATGAACTCCTGTCCATTCTTCAAAATTACATTGACATTATTAATTTTAGGCGGCGCCACGGGCAGCAACGCATACCCGGAGGTGTACCAGCAACAGGAATGCGCGGATAGGAACGAGCAGTTTTGTTACAAGGTGAACATTTTTAAAGCACTCCACTAGTGTCTCTGAACGGTTAGAGAGCATTTGTGTGGCAAGAGAAGAAGAGAAGTCCGGATAAGTTTCACGACTGCAACAAAAGCTAGTTATTCTCAGGTTGTCGATTTGTGGCTGTCATCGATTCTGAAAGTAATAAATAATATAATTCCAGCGCTACTTCACCAACAACGGCCAGACGACGGTTATCAAGAACTGCGGCAATGGATTCTGCCCGGTTGGCTAATTAATCATTAATTATATATTAATTAATTAAATTTGTTTTATTGTCCCATTGTCCCACCCCTTCAAATAACTCCTAGGTGTGAGTTTACATGAAGTAGGAGCTATTCTTTCTCCTTTCTTCTCGAAAACAACAGTGAGACTCGGAATAAGCAATGATGCTTTCAGCGTCTCCTTTTCTTAGCTTTTCTAACCAATCGTCACCTTAAAATAGAGACCTCTTTCAAAAACAATGATGTCACTAAGAACTGTCCTCATGCGACTTATTTGACCAATTATAGGATACAAAAACCATCCGTCGAGAGTGAGGGGCCATTATCTTTTCTTCTTTTTTTCTTCTATATCAATTATTACCGAGGTCCGAAGAAGAGATTAGGCCCTCCGGACTGAATTGGCCTGTAATATAACCGCTGGCCGTGGCTCCCCGCAGGATCCAAGTGCCTAGATTAGCGATGACAAATCGGCAACGACTCTCCTCAATTTGCACACTATCTCGCCGGTTAGAGAAACGAGAGAGCGCGCGAATGGAGGAGAGTCGCGTGCCGATTTGCCATCACTAGCCTAGATTAACGGGGCAACCTTTACCTTACCTTTTACCTTTTATTCTATAGTGATGTTGCATTTTAGCGAGACGGGTGCAACGAGGCCACGGGCGTGTGCTGCTGCAAGGGCGACTACTGCAACAGTGCGACTGGTGAGGATTTTCTATTTTCGAAGTATCGGCATTTTCGAAATTTCCACATTTTCGAAAATGCAACAAATCGTTTTCTTTGCAGGTTCCTCACTCCTAACTGCGTCCCTTGCTGCCGCGGTTGCAATGTGGCTGCGAGTCTAAGACCATCGCCTCTTTTCATCCTTCTTCCAACATTACTATCATATCCTCGAATGCCCTTCCTTGAACTATTCGACCATTACGGACCCATTTTCTATCGCAAACAACTATGTTATCCCATTATCTCTTGCACTCAGCTCTCCTCAACTTAGCTCAGTCCAACCAAATTGCGTGTCTCCGGTGCATTTAGTGCTTCCTCTCTCGAGTTATCTCGCTAATTCTATCCGAGCAAGGACTCTCTCCATTTCGCACGCTCTCTCGCTCTGTCTTTCTGGAGAAAGAATTGGAACGAAGCTAACTAGAGGAGGGCACTAAATGCAGCAACGACAGATGCATGATCCCATCTAATCCAACTCTTCCATTGTTCAATTGCCCCTAACTGCATTCGCCTTCCAATGTCTCTGCACTCTCTTCGTTTTGCCTGCTCTCTCGCTCTGTCTAACCGACGAGAGAGCACGCGAGATGAGGAGAGACAATTCCCAAGAACCCTCATATCCAGGCAATTGCATTTCGCGCGCACATTTCCTTTTGCTGAACGAGTAGTTTTTCGCAGGCGGCGCTTTGTTAAAGAAAAAAAAGGAGAAAGAGCCCCTTGTTTGAGCCTGAGTCTCTCCATTCCGCACTGTCTCAGTAGGCTGTTTGTCGCTGCGACTCCCCTATCTGTACTAGCAAATGACTATAGTACCCTCCTCAATACCCGTGCTCTCTCGTTTCTCTGACCAGCGAGAGACCTGAATTCATGAACAACCACTGAAAATTGCTCGAAAAATGCTACCCTCCCATTTTTTCCCACCTCTCTATTGACCGTTCCCTATTTTTGTCTACTAGAAGTCTTTTATTCTAGAAGTCGCCTGAGCCTTTCCCTATCTGAGAAGAAAGAGAGGAGGAATTACTTAATTGTTTCCCGTTTCTGTCCTCTCCTTCTCTCCGATCTTGTGCTAATTTGCTCCATTTTCCCTTAGTTTCTCTGTCCTTCTATATCCCCTTTATCCCTTTTCTCATTCCAAATTGTGTTACTTCAGTAATTCCTTTTCATGCCTGATGCCCCTTCTTGTTTCGAAAATAAAGTGTTCTAAGGTTCCAGAATGGTTTTATTTTCCACTTTTCGCTGTCCGAACATGAAAAGAAAGCTGTTTCCGCAAGACGACACTAATTGGGAATGACTTGCCATAGAACACGGGTTATTGACTCCCTGCTAAGAGAAAGGGTTTACTTTTTCCTTTGCCTGCTTCCTAGTAAGGATGGCTTAAAAAAAACTAAAAAAAACTACGGGATGGCTTACCAAGAAATCGTCTCTTCATTTCGCGTGTTCTCTCACCGGTCAGAGAAGCGAGAGAGCGTGCAGAATGAAGAGAGCCATTTCTAGCCAAGCCATCCTTACTTCCCAGTCGGTTCACAAACCTCGAATAGAGAACAGTCTCAATTCACACGCAGTAATTACTTGTCCACCCACAAGATCCTGCGTAGGTAAGCATTTGCCTCTCATTCTACAGTGACGGTAGACTGTCGCAATCGAAAGCGCCTATTTTCTAGCTCGTGTATTATCGTGTATTATAGGAAAAAAAAAAGAGCAGCCATTATAGGAAAATAGAAGCCCATCTTTCTAACTTCAAAGTCTTTTGCCGCCCCATTGTATCTGCGACCCAATGGACCGAAACTTCCAGTCGCTTCATTGGGAAGTCGTATTCTAGTCTCTTCGCAGCAGTTTTTCAAATATTTTCCGATAGCAGGCCACGATTCGCATTAATTTTGTAACATCAGGCTGGCCAGTGAAGAAGAGTCGCGCAATTGAATACATTTTCCTCACTTCCGTTGATTTCCGCCGCCTTCCTTGTTCTCTCAATCGAATTACAGAGTCGTCAGATAAGGAGAAGCAGTTGGAGAATGACCAATAGTCCTTTTTGACTTTTTCATAGATGCCAAAAATATGACGTAATGTGCTGTTTGATTCCTTTCACGCCCTTGCTAGTGCGTGCGCCTATCGCATCAAGGGCAGTCCCCCCTAGTTGGGCTAATTTCAGAGCTCTGAGTCTTCCTCATCTCTATTCCTACAGCATCTGAGTCTTGTTCTGTACTCTTATTTTGAGGCAATATCTCGCAAATTCACCCATCCCGTTCACAATTCTCGTTCTTCTTCGAATTTCATGAATAATGAAATGGATTCGCGCATTCTGAGAGAGAGAGGGCGCTCTAATTCCATGAATGATGTAGGCCTTCTTCAGAAGTCGTAGGGGCTAGAAATAATTCTCGCCTTCTACATTTCGAATTTGGGTGAAGTCTGGACAATATTCGCATCGTTCTCAGTGATAATTCGATTTTTGTAAATCAATTTCACTCATTTGCTCCTATTTTTTCTCAATTTCTCACGTTTGTTGAAAACAATCGCTTACGTTTCACCATGGATTTTTAGTCCGAAGTGAAATTCTGATACAATAAATATGCGAATCCATAGAATTCTCAAACCTCCTTCTACTCTCGTTATTATTGTGGCTTTTTCATATTACGATGTTCTCTTCCAGATTTCGAATCGAGTCCCTGATGTTCTATGAGATAGCCCTGCTACTCCTGTGGCCAACACTTTCCGATGCTATTCAGTGCCTGAACACTTCCGATGATCTCTACTATTTCCCGGTTGAGTGCCCGGCTCAGACCAAGTATTGTCTGAATGTGAGTCTGGAGTATCCTTTCCTTGCTGCCCAACCCAGAAGATGTTGTCCTCAATTCAGAACCTTTAATTCAAAGTGTCGGTTTATCGGAAACTAAGTACGTTGCAAGCCCTAAGAACCATGTTCACGGATCATCGAGAATTCTCGCGCGCCGGAGATTTCGAGCGTGCAGTTTGTTAGAAGTAGTAGACTCTTGACTATGAAGCGCGCACGATTCCCACGGTGAAGGATGAGATGAGCATTTTCCTAGGAGCTCATACGTTCTCAGAAAGATACGTTCTCAAAAGATAAAGAAGCAGAAAATTGTACAAGATTTGCTTTTTTTATATGGGAATCAGGTGGAAAAAAGCAATTTGTAGGTCGCCCGCATCGAGCGACGCATCTCCGAATCTGCAGTGCACGGGATGCTCATAGAGAGCAAGGAGTGCGACGAGCACAGGATTTGTGAGCATATGAGGGTTAGTTATTTTACATTTCCCCCTTTTTTGGTCCTGAAAGAGTGATAAATTGACCAATTAAGTTTCACAAGGTTAATATCATTCGGCGCAGGCTTTTAGGGTCGCTAAGGATCCGTCGGCATTAAACAAAAAGATAAAAATCAAAATATTCCAGCAATCGCCCCTCTACAACCACAAGATCAACTTGGACGAGCACTACAATCAGACAGGTATGAAATAATTAAGAAATTTTGACGTTTTAAGTACTCATATAATCGATTTTTTAAAGTGCATTCGCTTCCTAAACTCAAAGTCGAAAATTTCAGGTTGTGTCGTCACACCGCACCTGCGAGTGTGCTGCTGCTCGACTGATTACTGTAACCAGGCTACGGTAGCTACCGTAACCCATTCCATATTGTTCACAAACATTATACTCCTATTCTATCAAATGGCTGGTAATTAAATCTAGGTGTAATTTTGACACGGGTTTTGTGTTCATCGTTTAATGACATACAGTACTGTGCAAAAGTATGGCCCCAAATTTCAAAGCGTCATATCTTCCCTCCAAATTGAGTTAGAGACCCACGGTTTGGAGTGATCGGTGGACAAACCATTGGGTAACAACCCCATGTGGTGTATGGGTATGCTGCCCCACAGACTCATTCGTGGCATAAGTTCTGCTGAGGGGTGGTTGCAAATATTTTATTGAAACTCGGAGGAATCTTTCCATGAGTTCTCACTTCCTGTGGCGGGAGCACATCCATTGATGAGTACAATGCACCATGAATCCCGTTGATCGCATTTCGCAATAAGCTGGGATATCGAT
>LS589398.1:1016934-1029066 GCA_900490775.1 Pristionchus maxplancki
ATCGATATCCCAGCTTATTGCGAAATGCGATCAACGGGATTCATGGTGCATTGTACTCATCAATGGATGTGCTCCCGCCACAGGAAGTGAGAACTCATGGAAAGATTCCTCCGAGTTTCAATAAAATATTTGCAACCACCCCTCAGCAGAACTTATGCCACGAATGAGTCTGTGGGGCAGCATACCCATACACCACATGCGGTTGTTACCCAATGGTTTGTCCACCGATCACTCCAAACCGTGGGTCTCTAACTCAATTTGGAGGGAAGATATGACGCTTTGAAATTTGGGGCCATACTTTTGCACAGTACTGTAACTTTATTCGATAAACGGAGATATATGTGAACAGAGTTTGTTTGATAAATGTAGTTGTTGTTAGAAGTTATTGCCGAATATAAGTGTGATCCAGCTAAAGCCAGAAATTGAAGGACACGAGCGAATCGAACATCCGTAGTTGGTTCCGGTTTTAATGATCACAAACGGTTGGCCTTCTCTTCGCATTGTAAACTGAAACACAAAAATGAAAAAATAAAAAAAGAGAAATAAAAATGACATTGAAATTAGGTTAACCCACCTCTCCAGTCTTGAAAATAGCGAGATCCGACACTTGGAGTGTCGAAGTCAAGGAGAATGTCCAGTGAATTATTCCACCGAGAGTTTCAAAACGAGCCTTTGCAAAAAATATTTTTTTTCAGAACAGTATTTGAATATTATAGCTAGAACTGACCAAGATAAGTTTTATCAGCTGGGAAATACTGAGCGCGAGAGAATCCAGATTTAATTCGGAGTAGCGCATAATGACAGGAATAAAGTCAGTTTGGGGTGTCCAATAATCAAGCTAAAACTTTCGATAGTATGATGGGTTTTCATTATCGTTTACCTGGAGATTCTTTATTTTATTTTTAACGGAAAGTGTAACCGATGTGTTGAATCCATTCGCAAAATCACGAACAAATTCCTCATTAAATATTGCCATCTGCTCTATTTCGGAACATGAAATAAAAACCGTGCTGATTTTGGCCTCGACAAGAGAACGACAAAATCTGCAAATTATTCAATATTATAATCTATTGGTCTATTAATATTATAATCTATCCCACCTCAAGTTTCCATCAATTTTTGAACCGGCAATATCGAGTCTTGTCGGTGTTCTTCCGTGAAAAATTCCCATTATTCTTTGAAAGAATGCATTATCAAGAAATATCTGAACAAGCTGCTGTATTTTTGAAATGTGAGATTTAGAATTTTGAATAACTCACGTAATTCAACCTCAGCGTGCAGACATCGTACTTAGTCTGAAGAATACTGAGCTCATTGAAAATATTTTTCGGCACTGGTAAAAAGCCGTTTCTAGGCGTATTTGCATCAATTTTCATCAAGGGTCCTACTGTCTGAAAATTCAGAGTTAGCAAATGTACAAAAATGATCGCAATTCACATTTATCCTGTGGGCACCCTCCAATCGTTTGCGAACTGCTTTCGCTTTTCCTGATACCTTGGCGATTAGGAAATATTCGAAATCCATCGGACTGAGGGTGAGTACGGCATCTTTGTGGTACTAAAATGAGGAATTTTCGGTTTAAATCTTAACTGCTTTAAATTCCCGTACCTGTTCAATAACAACGCTGCATTTCTTCCTCGGTCTTCTTTGCTCCATAAGATGCGTGACGTTGAACATCCTCTGGCTCACGCATCTCACAGTGTCGAAGCTTTTTCTGGAAATGTTGTTTTGATGAACAACAACAAAAACAACAATAACAAAAAACAAAAACAAAACAAAATACGTACATATCCAGAAACGAAAAAACAGAGAACAAGCAGTCGTCCGGCAACGTTGAGATTATGTCCTGAAAAGACGATGTTATTCAAGGAAAAATGCAGAAAAGCAAACCTGATGATCGCTCAGCAGTCTGAACGATTTCAATGTAGGCGGTGAATGTTTCGCTGGATTGTTACCCATTGAAATTGCTGAAACTGATATTGGTAGAAGTGTCGGTAGAATCAGACAAGATAATCAGCCAAATTTGAAAATAAAGACGCCGAAGAGTTAGACGCACCATCCATTATTGCTGCCAGTCGTAGTGGCGGTAAATTTCGTTTTTGAACAGTTGAAATTGCCGTTCATTGCTTATTTAAATCACCTCAGAAACACATAGTTGGCAAAAGAAACAAGCAGTGTTGAACAATTTATCATAACAACAAACAGATACATGTTCCGAAATTATGAGATTGACATGTACAAAGGCTGGTTATTACGCATTAAACGAGGAAATGGATTGTGATCCGATTTATTTGCGACGGTGTTGATTTTCAGCACAAAATTACTGTTCGTCTTTTTTTATTTGGAAGGATTTATAATCCAAGATTTCAGAATCCAGACCGTTGTTCTGGTCGCAAAGCTAGAAAAATGCAATGTAAAATCGATAACACAAATAATGAACCTTTCCGTTGAATTGGGCAAGATCGCTCTCGGTGAGAGGCGAATTGAGCGAGATTCTCCAGGATAATTGTCTTTCTGACTGTTTCAAGAGCATCTGGAGAACTCTCAATTAAAAAAAAGTATTCCTAAAGAAATTTTTTTAAAAAAAGTATTCCATACCGCGATAACATCCTTCAGCGTGTCCAGAGTTAGAACGAGGTGGTTGAGAGTTAGCCTCTCGTAGCGACATAGAGCGGGGAGAGCATTCCGAGAGAGTGTCCAGTCCGCCTGAAATAGCAAAAACAACACATACTACCATAAATAGTCGAATAGATTAGACGTAGATTTGATTTTCAAATTACTCACTGCGTCGCACGTCACAACCTCAAGACTGGGTGCTAATTCGGATTCTTCGCTGAAGCGACGCAAAAAGTTTTCGGTACATATCTGAAGCTGATTTGTGCATTCGTCAACTGTCAATTTATGTATCTTCGCAGTGACCAGGAAATCACACAGACTGCAAAGAAAGCAAGGAATATATTTTTTAAATGTTTTAAAATATTTATGTTCAACGCACTCCATTTGCGCATCGATAATTACTTGCACCAGTGAAAGTTTCTCGGCGATTGGTTCTCCAAAAGAGGAGCGTAGCCTGTTGGAGAATGAGCTTTCAAAGCGCATCTGAATAAACGGGTATTTTTTTAAATTTAGGATTATTGAGACTGCAAACAACTAACATTTCTTAGCTGGAGAGTATTCAGGGTGTGTCCCGAAGCAATTTCATCAATGACATCAAAAACATGATCAGGGATAGCTTTCATTCGACTAGATTGTTCGAAATACCGCTTGGGAATACGTCTTTCGTGCATAAAACGACTTTTTATTTCTTCAGAATCTCTCGATTTCCGATACACTAAACAGTATGGGCTATCTAGTCGACTGAGAATGGCCAAATACCCTTGTTGAGTCTGAAAAAGATCATTGAGGGCATGCTGCAGCTCTCTCTCTTTTCAATGATCTCTGGTCGGTCAGACAGAGGAGATAGTGCACGAAATGAGGAGAGACGATTGTATCAAATCTATCACTTACTGCTTCCAAGGAGAGATTGCAGTTCGATCTCTTGACGTGTCGGCAGCCTCTTTGATGTGTGATACTGTTCATTCGCTGACTAACAACTTGCATCAGGTCCAAGCTTGCTCTGTAAATTGGATTGAACGGAGTATAATATCAACTTACAGATTGATAATTATCAAAATCACGAACCTATCCAGAAACGAGAAAACTGCGAGCAAGCAATCGTCAGGTAACGAGGAGAATATGTCCTGGATGAAATTAAGAATTAGACAATCTTAGGTTTGAACAAAACATACATCTGAGCCCAAAGAAGACGTCATAGCAAAGGACTTGAGCCTCTTCATAGTAGGATCAGCTGTATTCGCCATTACAGGCTCGGGAGAACGAAGGTATAGAGAATATGAATAGAAATAAATAAGCGTGTTTAGCAAGCAATGAGCATCAGTCGTTCAAAAAAATGGCCACTGGCCTTGCTCGTTGTAGTTTTTGCCAAGATTTATTTTTTTTAAATATAACCATACATTGACCATTGCAAACAAACGACCAGCTGTTGCAATTTCACAGAAACATGACAATCATACTGAGGAAATAAGAGTTCTATTCAACATTAAATTTTGATGAAATGATTAGGAGGAACAATCCATTTAGATAATTTAGACTGTTGATGCTTATAAGAAATTTGCTGTTTTTCTTCTCGATTTCAAATTCAATTCGATCCGTGCCTTTGACTTCCCTTGTCGTTACCTGAATGATTTTTTTCACTGCTGTAATTGAGTGAAAAATATGTCTGTTTCTCCGTTTATGGGGCCTTTTTATACTCACCATCACAGGAAGATGCTTGAAATCGGTATAAGAGAGCTCCGCGTCAATGGAGAAGCTCCATGTACGACTACCAGGTTCACACTCCAGCAGCAACTACAATTGATGTTTCTTGCTGATTTGCCGACCACTAGCGTCCCGCGAGACTCACCTTGATCAATTCGAGAAACTGTTCCCTGCTAAACGTAAGATGTTGCAGATTTAGGCGGGCATATCGCAACATCAATGTGAGAAATTCCTTAGAAGGGGTCCATCGGGACGCCTGAAATGAGTGACTATTATTTTGATAGTCACTGTAAATCTCGCCAGAGTTTGCGTCGGATACACAACAAGAGAGCTGGGCTGAGAAGATTGGTCGCCAAATTTGAATAGAAATTCTTCATCGAACAGTTCTTGCTGATGCGGTTGCGCATCAATCACAATGAGACGGTCTACATTGGTTTTGACAAGTGCTTTGCACAAACTGAAAATAGCATTTTTTCAAGACATTTTTTCAATAATATTTTTCGCCCGTCTTGTGCTCAACTCACTCTAAATTATAATCGATGATCACTTTGCGTAGTGATAGTGAGCTGGGCATTCGTTTCCCGAACACATATCGCAGTAATTCGAAAAGTGAATTATCGATGTAAATCTTAAGAATCTATTTTTTTATAAAAAGATTTATTTGCAAGTAAAAAAGTCTGGAACTTACATTGATTATGTTCATAGAGATAATGTCATAGTTGAATGAAATATCGATTATGACATCGTGCAACTTATCCGTAAGGGGCCAAGCTATTCCCATCTTACCTTTCTAAAATATTGGTGAGTTTTTGAATAATATGGAAAAATATTTTAGAAAATTAACCAACTTCAAGTAAACCACTGTAAGAGCCAGTGTGCCGTCTCTTGACTCTAGTACCACGAAAAAAATAAGTTTCGCAGGTCAGATAATATCTATGGTTACTCAAGATAACCTTGTAACCGTCAAGATTCTGCAATAACTGTGAGGGTTAAAGAGAAGCTGTTAACAATATTCTCCTCTAGATTATATGAAGATTATATGATTATATCAGCATGTCTACATTTGACGTTGGCAAAACCGACCGCCTGTAAAATAAATATTTTAAAACAGAACCTTTTCAATTATCAATGTGAAATTCGCATGTCTCCTGCGAGTACAATTTTTATGATGAGTAAGGCACGACATTTTCTGGCTCACATGTTTCATAATATCCAAACTTTCTCTGAAAAAAGTATTTCATCTCTCGTTTCCTAATGATCTATCTCTCTTATTTTTTTTACAAAACACAGACCTATCAAGGAACGAGAAGACTTCAAGAAGGCAATCGTCAGGTAACGTAGAAAGATTATCCTGGAATATATCTTAAATTTGATTATTTAAAAGAAAACTCACATCTGCGCCCACAGAAGACGTCATCGCGAAGGATTTCAGCCTCTTCGTTGAAGTATCAGCTCGAGTGTCCATTGCAGTTCTCTAATATTATTAAAGTTAAATTTATAATGAGAAGATTGGGTTGAGCTTTCAAACAAGCGTCTTCAGATACACAAAGAAGCGATATTCTAATGAAATATGCCAGTGGCCGTGCTGGCTTGATTGTCACTGCAGTAAAATGTGATGCTGTGATTGAAAAGCAGCCGATACGAAATATTTATTGAATTAGGTAAAAGGTAAAAAGGTAAAGGTAAAGGTTGCCCCGTTAATCAAGGCACTTGCTAGGCCAGCGGTTATAGGCGAATTCAGAATGATGAAGCATTGAGTAAATGCATATGTCGTATACATCTACTATCTACTTCAGGCTCGTCGACATGTGTACCGTCGACACGTTTTCAGTTTCATACAGATGAATGCTGATAGCCACGACGAAATTACTGTTCGTTTTCGTGATTTTGAATTCAGATAATTGCTGTGTCTTGACGGGACTGGCAGTGATCTGAGAAAGGACCAGGTAGGCTCATTTCATTTTTTTTTAAATCAACTAACATCAGCATTGAGATGCTCAAAATCGCTCCTGACAAGCACCGCGTCGAGTGAGAAACTCAAAGTGCTGGGGCCACGCTCGTACTCCAGCAAGAGCTGGAATTGCGTCTTTTAGTGGCTGTTTTGACTGAATTTGACTGTTGTCTTTGGGTTTTTACCCTGATCAGCTCCACAAACAGTTCCCTGGTAAGCGTTAGGTTATGAAGAATGAGCAGTGAATATCGAAAAAGAACCGGTAGAAAATCAATCGCCGGAACCCATAGAGAGCCCTGAAATGAGTTGTTTTCTTTAGTCTCATTGTCGAAATTCTCACCAATATCGACGTTGGATGCACTACAAGAGCACTCGCTAGATAGCGATTGCCAAAATCGAAAAGAAATTGTTGATCGAACATTTCTTGTTGATTAGGGTGCGCATCCACCATAGTGAGACGGTATACGTTGGCCTTCAGAAGGGCATCACAAAAGCTGAAAAATATTTTTTGAAAGAATGTTCTCGCCCTCACTCTAAACTCACTTCAAATTGTGATCAATGATCACATCGCGTAGCGAAAGACAACCAGGAATTCTTGCTCCGAAGGACTTACGCAGAAATGCAAAAAGTGAATCGTCAATGCAAATCTTTAGAGAATTTTTTTTAAATATTCAAAACAGAATGGAACTTGCATTTATTATTTTGAGAGTGTTGATATCGTAGTTGGACGGAATATCCTTTATAACAGCATAAAAATCGTCGGTTAGTCCCCAAGGTACTCCTTTTTCTCCTTTCTAAAGTAAAGATGTTCAGCAAATTCAAAAAAATTATACGAACTCCCAGCAACTCGGTGTAGGAGCCATTATGGCGCGTTTTGACATTCGCGTCTAGAAAGAAGTAGGTCATGACGAGAGAAAACTTCTGATTGGATGGGCTCAATATAACCTTGATGCCTTCCTTATTCTGAAATTATTTGTTTTTGGCAGAATTGCACATACGTGAGGCTTCATAAAGCTCTGGGAAACACAAACCTTCTCGATAATCATCATGTAGTTTGCATGCCTTCTTACAGTGCAATTCTTATGCTGAGTCAGGCAAGACATTTTCTGGCTCACATGTTTCATAATATCCAGGCTTTCTCTTCAAATGGCGAGCATTTTTCGACTCAAAATCTGTAGGATAAATCACGAACCTGTCCAGAAATGAGAAGACAGAGAGCAAGCAATCGTCGGGTAATGGAGAGAAAATGTCCTGGGAAAAATGATTTGACTTTTCCCAAAAAAGAAAACTTACGTTTGGGCCTATTGAGGACGACATCTGGAAGCATTTTCCACTTAGACTTCTCATAAAATAAGTTATTCGGTCCATGTCGATCATAATACTGAGAAGACAATAATGGAATATTGAAGTCAATAATGTATATAAATTTAAATGACTGCAAGCGTGGGTTGAGTTACCCTTCATTCAAAGAAGGCAACCCTCTGGCTTTGCTGATTGTGATTTCGAAAATACGATTGAAGAAAGAATGCAGTTCGCAGTGTGGGTTGAAGCACTGAGCAGTTTTCCAAATGATGTTGTGTAACGGAATCTCAAATGGATGATTCTCTGGCGATTCCTCTCATAAAAGATTGCATTGTTTACCCAATTAGCGGTGCACAACATTGACGCATGAGGTGGTTGATGGAGGGCTTGGCATGAAATGACTCTCTTCATTATGTACACTCTCTCGCCTCTCTGACCTGTGAGAGAGTGCATTAAATGAAGAGACGGTTTCTTGCGAAGTCATCCCTAGGTTGATGACGATGTGCTCAAGTGATTAACCGCGCCCTCTGAGTCATCGATGAGAAGAAGGGAAGAGAAAGCAGAAAGAAAGATGGAAAGAACTCTCTAACCGCCGAGAAAGCGCACACAATGAAGAGAGCAAGGCCATTGAAATACCCTTATCACTTGCTCACGGTATATCACGGTGAGTGAGGTGTGAAGTCTCTCCATTTGGATTGCTATCTAACCGATAAGAAAGGTGAGAAAGCACAGAAACTGAAGAGACCGTTAGAATCCCGAGCTCTCTTGCTTAGTGTATTGAACTAAGCGAGGTGGAGGTGTGATATCAGACGGATGATAATACTAGCGCTTTTCACCCACTCACGCGCGTGGCCTAATTTCCGGTGCATGCCATCCTTGTTTTCATGTTTATTTTGATCTTTAAACGTTAAAATATTAAATTATTGATTCGAAGTGCCCAAAATGGGCAATACCTGCGGCGAGCCCCTCTCATTCTCCGAGGTCGGACCTGAAGTCGCCTCGACTGTCGCGGTTTTTGCCCTGACATGCTTCATTGCGGGAGATCCGTTCATGAGGAGGCATTACAGAGTATGTTATTGTTTTGATCCATGTTTTTGTTGTTGTTTTGACCCAATTTAAAACCTTTTTAGAGCACTCTACTCATCGTTCTGCTACTCGAAACGATAAGGAGAGGTGGAGGCCTGTTCAAGCAATGGTACGAAAGGGAGGGACATTGCAAGGTGGGTTGCGTTTGTTTGTTCATTACTTTTTACCAATCAAAATTAAGAATAATTAATGAAAGTTATATTCCAGTACGACCTTGGCACATTGGAAGGACTAAACACAACCCTGGACGTGCTCTACATTTTGGAGAACGCCTTCGTGATGGTCCGTTTTCCCTTTTCTTTTTCTTTGCCCCGGTTTTTATGGGCATAGATGAGTAATGCTCAGGAGTGCGAATGATAAGGTACTTTAGGATACGTTCAACAACATTTATGTTCGTTTTCCTACCTAAAGAAACTCTGGAATATAGAGTGCGCAGCTTAGGAAATTTTTTTATAATTTTAAAAAATAAATATGTATTTACAGTTCTGTGTGCTCCGCCTCGTCAATGCTGCCAGATACTGGAGTCGTGGAGTGAGAACGTGGGTGCAGTACGTACCGCCGACCGCGTTTGCCGTCATACCGGTATGCTAATTTCATTCTAGTAATGTGTACGATTGCCTCGGTAGGGCGTAAGAAGAGTAATAAATGTCTTTTCTGTTATTCATAATATTCATAATATGACATGTGCTACTAAACTTTTCACCAAGAAACAGTTTTTTTTCAGTCGATTTTGCTTAACTTTGGTTGTTTTGGAAAAATGAGATGAATTGAATTTTCATTTCTTGGTATGTACTGCCGACCGCGTTTGCTGTCATTGCGGTCAAATATCATTCAAGTCAAATATCATTCAAGTCAAATATCATTCAAATATTAAATATCAAATAGAAATGAGAATTGGCACGAATGAGATCGTACAGAGTAATAGTAGATCATTCGTAGTAATTATATGCAAATGGAGGCAGTTTCCTTTGAAATGAGCTAGCATTGTGGGTGTTGGGTATGAATTAAAATTATAAGACACGGAATACTAGGAAGTGGAAAAAATACACTGCATGAAGGTAAAAGGTAAACAAATGAGTTTTTTTCATCCGTTTAGCTCGTAGCCGTTGCCCAAGACATCTTCTCCGACCACGACGAGCCCATTCTGGAGGCACTTCGAGTTCACTCAATATTCATCATGCAACTACTGTCCCTGATCGGAGTGGTGATGCTATGGAGGAGGCTGATTCGTATGTGTTTCACAACTTTGTGACTACCACTCAATGTTATTTTGGATTCTTCTTCACTTCTGACTAGAGTGTCGAAAATAGACAGCAAGTCACTTCATTTCCAACCAGCTAGTCATTTAGAATCAGTGAAATGCTATGTCTGAATAGTCTTCACGAAATCACAGTGGAACGTGATCCATTATGTCTCATTACTTTCTTAGACACTGATGTAAAATACTTATCGACTCAATCGATTGCAGTGTTCCGCCACCTTCTACTCATCTTCGCTGTTCTCCTCCTCACTGAGCTGCCAGCTTCTGCAGAGCCGATCTATGAGACATGTAAGAGCCTTTTTCGGGAAACTGACAAGGAAATTGTTAGACCCTTACTCCAATAGTCTCCTGGTTTCTTTATTTGAGTAAGAGGGGCAGCATGATCATCGACAGGGCAACCAGTTAGTGATTCAAATGCCGAGATTCCCTTTCAGACCTTAGGATGGAGACAAATCGAGCCCACGCAAACCGTGGATTGCGTCTTAGTGTATTGAACTTATAGATTTACGTTTGGTTATTAAAGAGCGCAATAGTTATTAGTGAAACTGATGTTTGTTCGTTCCAGACTTCGAGCCAACGCAAGCCGCGGAGAACTTCAAGAAGTACTATGATGAATACGCCAACATCGTCTTCGCTATTGCCACGACGGGAATTCTGATTAGACAGAGGATCTTCGAGTCACGGACGAGGACTTGTGTGGATGACACCCTGTTGCTTTGAGTTTACTCGATCTCTACTTATAATAAACAACTTGATATCATGTAGGTCTGTGCAGTACCCACCCTTATCGGTTTATCTACACCACCAGGCGTGGTCGACTGTATTGTGGAAGCAACTTTATCTTTTTATACCATAAGCAAAATTGCAATGATTGGGATTCAGACAATTATTCACAGTTAAATTATTTAATGATCAGATCCTGTGCACGTTATCGTTCCGTTTACGATGACGCAACTGCAAATGAAATAATTATTTTTAAAAAAATATATAAAAAACAAAAAAATATATAAAAAACAAAAAAAATCAACTATGATTGCTTACTGGACTCTCCTTTTAGGACGAATGACTTCGTTGTCGGCGACTCCGCTTCCCTCAACCACTTTGGCTGGCTCAGTGACATTAACCATGTCACCATGATTACGATGACCTCCCTGAAGATAATTGAATTCCTTATTGGGCTTCTTCCCTATTGAGTTGGTGACCATTGCACTATTGAGTGTGTTGTACTACATGCGATCCAATTGATAAGTTCTATCTCATGCGGTAAAGACCGAAATACTGTGCTTGAGCTCACCTTGTGAAGGACGCAAGCCTCCGAGAGAATGAGAAGAGCGAGGAGAAAAAGGACAAGTGTAGTCTTCATTGTCGCTTAGTCCTGCTATCTTGAGGGATGTGCAATCACTCCGGGAGCAGTGTCTTTTATACTAGTAAGTGACTAAACAGTCGTACTTCCGGAAAAGGGCGAATGTGTACAGGTCTGACTAACTTTTTTATCATTCACCGTATTGGTCACTCTAAAACATCACTCTTCAAACAAGCAATACTAACAATATGTGTGCAAACATCCGGTCATCTTCTGTTCAGTGTGGATGGTTCACTCATATTCTGACTCGACTTTGGAGAGAAATAGACAATTCAATTAAGTCTCGGCGACTTAATTTCAATCTCTGATCACTTACGATAAAATCTGCAAAACACGACTCTTGACGTGCCATTATATCGTCAACATGCAATAAACCTGCCATATTCATTGACTTGAGCAATGAACAGTCTCTCCCCGTTTCCTCTATTCTCTGATTTTATTTGACCGGCGTTATCGACAATGGAAAACTGTCATCACATAAAGCACCTGCACGTGTTGGATACATAAGGCAATTCAATCACCTTCAGCTTAATCAGCTTGACGGTTGAGGAAGAGAACAGTCCCGTTCTGAAGCAGAAGAAGAAGAAATGTTCTCAAAGCAGTATCATAACCCGATTATTAATGTGAGTTTTACTTCAATTTCGAAAAAGTTATACTGTGAGAATCAAAGCCGTAGCAAAATGGTGTGCGAAAAACGCCGGACAAGGAACGCAATTTTGCACACTTGCGGAACAGAAAAACGGTTTTTTGCCAAGAGCGGGCGTCTTCACTTTTCTCACAGTCTTTTGTATTTTTTCTGCACTTTTCTACCGTTAATTTAATATTTATCGATGTAATTTCAAGCCTCTGCCA
>LS589398.1:1038968-1098004 GCA_900490775.1 Pristionchus maxplancki
TGGCAGAGGCTTGAAATTACATCGATAAATATTAAATTAACGGTAGAAAAGTGCAGAAAAAATACAAAAGACTGTGAGAAAAGTGAAGACGCCCGCTCTTGGCAAAAAACCGTTTTTCTGTTCCGCAAGTGTGCAAAATTGCGTTCCTTGTCCGGCGTTTTTCGCACACCATTTTGCTACGGCTTTGATTCTCACAGTACTGAGAATTCCAGGACTTTTCTCGAGCACTACAGGACGCGATTACTGTTATATTTCTGCCCGTTTTGTAGCTCTTTTTCCTCATTTTCTGTAATAATTTAATTAAGATATCAGTAGCAACCCCATTTCAGTCAGTGCCTGGTGCATGAACCTCACCCTCCTTCGCATCCTGTTCAATTCGACCCAGAAGATTGGCGCTTATCGATATCTCATCGCGACTTTCGCGATATCGGATCTGATCTACACAACTGTGCACTGGCTGGTGTATCCGGTAAGCGATTCGGGCAGACCTATAATCATATCATATCATCATATCATACTTATCCTGACATCAAGGCAATGGGTTACGAAGCAGTCTTCTTGAATGGGGCCTTTCTTGACGGTAGAGCACACTAGAGTTGTCTATTCGGAATACGGAATTCCCTTCTTTTTCACTATTCTATTCGATAATTCCGAGTCGCGGTCACTCCACCTCATTACGTATGCGGAATTCCGGATAGATCTCGGAATTCCGTAATTTTCATTCTTCCGAGTCTCCCCGCTCGGTCTGGTTCTCGTCGAATGAGAATAATTGAGCGATGGAGAGGTGGAAAATGATTGAAATTGGATGAGTTTCATTTGTTCTCTAGATCCAATTTTTAATTCCAAAATTACGGAATTCCGTAATCTTTTCGGAATTCCGCATACGAAATGAACCAGTCACTCTCTCTCGCGGAACTGGGAATGAGTATGGAAATTGACTCGGAATAACGAATAGAATTCCGAATAGACACCCCTAGAGCACACGAGACGAGACGAGACGGCCTATAATACAGCTGGGAAACAAAAGAGTGAAACAATTGCTCAAACAGCAGTGGATGCAATAAACTCAAGATTTTGTGCGAATGACCAAAAATGAACTGAAAACCACGACTAGCATAAAAAATTTCAGATCCCCGAAATGTATGGCAACGCCTTCTTGCTTAGTGGACACGGCATCTTCAACTCCCGCCTGGGCCCCTGCATCTACAGTGGCGTGTACTCACAGGTAAGAATTTTCAGAAAAGCGTTTTCCTACATTTCAAAATCGCAGGCCTTTCCCCTTCTCGCCTCTCACTTCATCTACCGACTGCTGGCGTTGAGAAAGTGCGTATTTAGACGTTTTCCCCTTTTCTGAAGCTGAAAAATGAGTAAATCAAGAATATTCCAGTCCTAACTCCCTCAAAAATCCCGCCATGTTCTTCACTATCATGCTCATCATTACAGCGTGCAATAATCTGAATGGGTGAGTAGATCTTTATTTCGTTCTGGGCAATTGCCTGGTTTAATAAGACCAATCGCTGACTGATTTTTCACCTGTCTGACCGGCCGATCTCTGACTGACATATCTGATTACAGAACCTTCATAGTCTACGTGCTGTTTGCTCCTGATGAGGAGAGTCTGGCCAAGATTGCTCCTTTATTCGCTGGAAATGTCTCGTCACCGGTGATCCACTCAATGGAAACGGCGGAGAATCATATACAGGCACTATACTGGGTGAGGCTGTTGAAAATAGCATGCAATTATCTGATCTTATACAGTTTATGACAAAACGGTAGGAAAAAGTTATTAGCAGACCAGAATCGAATTTTGGTGTTTTCAAGGGAAGACGACCAGTGATCAAGGAAACCTAATAACCTCAGTATTTTCACAGACCGGTGAAACCTACTCGGGCCCGCGATTGAAGAACCTCATCGGTGCCTTTATCACAGCGGGCACAGTGGGAGGCAGTTACGTGGTGATCGTATCATGCTCGTACCTGGTCAACAAGTACCTCAAGTCAGTCAAAACAACAACAATAATAATAACAATAACAACAATAATAATAACAACTTTTTCAGAGAAAACGCCCGCAGTACAAAGACCATGACACTGCACCGGGCGCTGTTCAGGTCGTGCCTGTTGCAGGTAGGTCAAGAACCGTAATCCTACCGTATCCTGGCACTACCGTAATCTACTCAGGCAATCTACCCCTCAATCACGACTTACTACCCGCTAGGAGTGAGCATCTTCATGCCCATTTTTGGTTAGCTTTTCTTATTTTTCTTTGAAAACAACTGAATTCAGGCGTGAATTTCGACTGGGTCTCCACTTTCTGTCCTACACTTTGCGTCTCGCATCCACTTTTTGATCCGCTGATCCTGATTATGTGCATGTCTGAGTACAGGTTAGTAGCAAATTATTGGGTTTAAAATTTGATTCATAAACAAATACAAAGTCCGCGTAGTTCTGATAACTTCTGTGTGTGGCCAGACTGGTTGGTCCACGTATCTAGTCTCTTCACTCCGACTACATTCTAGTCAATAGTGATAGATTCTCACAGAAGAGATATGTGGGTATAAAAAATCAAGCAACCACCCACGCCGTTGCCTACAGCTGTTATATTGAGATAAATATAACTTTCACGGAAGTAATAGACTTCATTTTTTTGCTTACTTCCACGTTGTTGGTTCTCTGTGCAGCTATGGGCTGGAATTACTTCCAGATCTAAGACAGCTGCATGTAAGGTGAATAATAGACAGAAATCATATCTGATTACGCTAATTATCATGGGGATAAACATATATCGAGATACACATATAAGAAAAAAATGTTTTCAGAGTTGGGATGTCAAGTAATTCCAATGGAAAAGGACAATTAATAGGGCAATTAATTGACGTTTACTCCTCATTTTTCGATGAATTTAGCGGCGGCAAAGTTAATTGGGTATTGGAATTGATCAGGCAACCCTATTTCAGATCCATGTTTCTCGGCTACATTGGGTTCAACCGCTGCACTAAGAAGCAATCGACAACTGAAACGCCAGTACCGATTATCAGGGCCTCCGTCTCGCATATTCATCCTGTCTTTCCCAAGTTATCCCAAACCTCCCCCAGACAAACTTTCTAAGATGTTCTTTCGGTGTGCTATCCTTTATCCTGCCTAATGACTGTATCATCCATGATTAAAATTTAATCTGAAATATGAACAAGACTTCTGTGAAGTTGGATACAAGATGGACTGTGTTCATCGTTCGTTACTCCTTTTAAAGAAGCCGTCCCACGAGTTTTTACGTGGATAATCTGGAATAGTAGCCATGATTATCCCTTGAATCATAGTGCAAATCCAAAATTTGAAGCCTCTAGCTCAACTTTGAAGCGAGCTACGCGCGCGCAAAGTTTTCCGATAATGCAGGGAAAATCAAGAGGCGCGGTGCAAAGGGAAGGGGAAGAGGGGGAAGGGAAGGGAGAGGGGAGGAGGGAGCACTCTGTTTGTCTGACTCTCTCGCTCTCTCACCCTCATCCTTACAGTATGTTCATTGATTGGGTGGTGGGAGCCCACCTTTTCACCTCGTGGGACTCCTTCTTTAATCGAGTTCAGCTATAATTTTCACAAACCTAGGGAGGTAAAATGTGAGATATCATGTTTGTGGAGAATTTTGCTCGATCTGATCACAAGCGAGAGGAAAGACCGGACTTTGGTAAATAGATGAAACATACTTGAACCAAATCCATACGCTGCAAGATTTTTGCCGACTGGCGCAAAAAAAATTCGATGAGTTCATAATGTGCTTGTTATTAAAATTTCATGGACTGAATACTGAATGTAACGACAGCAGAACACAACATAGAGCAAATATCGAATTGGATGAAAAAATGGTAATGGGATTGCCGAGAAATGGGAACTCTAAGTAAGGGAAGTCGATCCACAACACGAACACATCAGAATGTGTCCTCTGGTATCTCACGAGAGTGCTTCTCCTCTTCCCTCTCTGACTCTCTCCATTTCACACTCTCTCTCGTCCTCTCTGCCTTGCGAGAGAGCACAGGATACGGAGAGAGTCGTTACTCCATTCACCCCAAGGAGACCTGAGCGAGGTACAGAATCGAGCACTTTTGCAGGTCCATTCTAAGCCCCCCCCTCAGCTCCCCCCCCCCCCTATAGAAGAGGGCGGACCCTAGGGCATGAATGATTTGGAATCTCTTGGGATGCTTGGCGCCAGGGGAGCGCAGCGGCTCCTGGCGCAATTTAGATTTGGGCTTAGGCTTTGGCTTGGCCTCTCAGCCTTGGTCTATGTCTGCCACTATTCAAGGGGGCCGAGGGGTGGGGCTTGGCACGGAACTGCAAATGTTCCCAGAATTTGGTCCGGTAGGAGTACGGTAGATATTGCAGCCGGCTTCCCTCGGAGTGAGCGTGGCAGAGCTCACGATACGCTACCGTAACTTCGATGTATCGGTAACTGACTTTATTTAGAGAAAAAATGACGCGCTTGAGAAAGAGTGCAAGAAAATGAAGAAGAAGAATAATGTGAGTTCGTGAGTAGAGAAAATTATCAAGGCCCCGAAGTTTAATGATGCAAAAACGAATAATCATGACATAAATAGGGTCTATTTCTGTCTTGAACCCGCTTTTATGACTAGTTCTACAACATGAGTTCAAAATGATGCATCCTCGCAAAAAAATCTGATCTGGGTTAGGTGTCTTAATTGAAAAAATCTAAATATTTTTTTAGATAATGCGTGCTCGAGTGGCCGAATTGGAGATGGAAATGGGCACCAACAAAGTCATTGCGGTCGTGAGTACTGCATGCTGTAGAATACCGGACACTTCTTCGATTTCTGCCCGCCCTAGCAATGCTTTTATCGCCTGACCATGAGACAATTCTTCAGAATCGGTACTTGGAACTCGAAAGAATGTTCAACGAGTTGAAACAGGTTATCGATAGGTGGGAATAGTAGTAAATTACGTAATTACAATAAATTTTTTAGCTCCCTGCTGCTGCCTGGCATCTCAACTTCTCAAGTCTGAACATCGACGCGTAGCACTACAAATCGCGTCTTTTCACCATTTATTATTATAGACGATAAAAGACTTGCATTTTCTTTGTCTGGAACGCACATTTAATGCACAATCACGACAGTCGGCACAATGCAACATTTTGTAAGTGACTTTATCAGAAAACGCGCAGATACGCGTGAACCCGCACTGTAGAGTGTGAAATGCGGGTAATCGTCTCTTAATTTCGCGCGATCTCTAACCAGTCAAAGAGGCGAGAGAGTGTGCGGAATGAAGAGACGAATACCCGTATTTCGTACTCTACTGCACTGGATATATCGCTCACCCGTGCTCTCTCGGGCCGTCTCCCCGACGAGAAGGTGTTTCGAAATGAGAGATTCTTTTATTTCACTGATATTTATTTTCACTTTTATTGCTACACGTGATCGAAGCATCAGCCATTCCTCGACCAATAAGGATTTGCTGAAACACAAGTGAACACTTAGTGAAGTTACTCGCTACGAAACTCAGCCATATTACAATTCTGGACGGGCAAGTTGTGAAATGGAACAATGCAACGTTTAGTAAGTGACTTTATCAGAAAACGGGCAGATACGCGTGAACCTGCACTGCAGAGTGTAAAATGCGGGTAAATGCGGGTCTCTTCATTTCGCGCGATCTCTCACCAGTCAAAGAGGCGAGAGAGTGTGCGGAATGAAGAGACGAATACCCGTATTTCGTACTCTACTGCACTGGATATATCGCTCACCCGTGCTCTCTCGCGCCGTCCGACCGACATTGCGCATTGAGAAATGAGAGAGTTACACCATTATATCACGTATTTATTTTTGAGTCGTATTGAGCAGTCGCATCGAAGCATCAGCAGTTTCTCTACCAATAAGCATTTGCTGAAACACAAGTGAACACTTAGTGAAGTTACTCGCTACGAAACTCAGCCATATTACAATTCTGGACCGGCGAGATGTGAAATGGAACAATGCATCTTGAATAAGTGACTTTATCTGAGAACGCGCAGGTATGTACAACTAGTTGTTGCAATAAATACGAGAGACTCTTCATTTCGCGCGATCTCTCACCAGTCAAAGAGGCGAGAAAGTGTGCGGAATGAAGAGACGAATACTCGTATTTCGCACTCTACTGCACTGTATTTCTCGCTCACCCGTGCTCTCTCGCGCCGTCTGCCCGACGAGAAGGCGTTTCGAAATGAGAGATTCGTGGATTTCACTGATATTTATTTTCACTTTTATTGCTTCAACTGATCGAAGCATCAGCCACTCCTCGACCAATACGCATTTGCTGAAACACAAGTGAACACTAAGTGAAGTTACTCGCTACGAAACTCAGCCATATTACAATTCTGGACGGGCGAGATGTGAAATGGAACAATGCATCTTGAATAAGTGACTTTATCTGAGAACGCGCAGGTACGTACAACTAGTTGTTGCAATAAATACGAGAGACCAGATTCGAGATGTCAATAGTTTGTACAATTTGCTATCTTTTGTTTATTAAAATCTTTAAAAACACGGGAATTAATTTTAGACCTGGACTATTAAATTATTTATTGTTTCATAAAATAATTAATTTTAATCATTTGGTTCTGCATGAAAATTATCTATTTATTATTCAAGGAGGTGATCATCTATCTATAAATCTAATTGCTCACAAATCGCCTCCGCAGTCTTTCTATCACACACACACATCCGCGCATTCATTAGTGCGAAGTACGCTACCGTAACTTCCATGTATCGGTAACTGACTTTTTTAGATAAAAAATGCTGCCCTTGAGACATAGTGCAAGCGATTTAACTTTACTGCGTTTTAGTGTTACTGGAACTCCTACTTGCCGCCGCCTTCGCCTGTCCCTACATTTTCGTGGATGTCTTTGGCGTCAAGTTAGGATCACATTATAGGCTCTAGTGTACTCTGCCGCTCTCACCCGCTTCCCTTCCCTTCACCCTCTCCACAGTATCTCACCCTGATCGCACAGGGAATTGGCTCATCCAATGTTGGAGTTTCGCCCTTCTTTAAATCGCGGCCCGTCAAATAGCGAGAAATACTGAATTTTTTTTATATTATCGTCGCAGATCTCGAGAAAGCAACACGCCAGAAATATTTTCTCTGAAACACATTCATAAGCTAACAATCAGAATTTCTTTGATTATCAGAAGCATCTATTTGCCAAATGAGGGTGCTGATAACGAGAAAGATCAAAGATCAATTCACAAGAGGCCATTTTATTTGCATCCAAAACCTGCATTTCTATTTTAACAATTTACATCCAACCCTCACTAATCCTTTCTCGATTACTTCTTTCTTCATTCTCCTCTTTCCATAATCCTCTTCACTTGTCTTCTCTCTCACATTTTCAATTAGACAGACAATTACATCCCACCCCCTCCCCTCTCCTCCCTCTCCTCCCCTCATATCGTCTTCTCCCTCTCGTCCCGAGTGGTCGCTCTCTTCAGACGCTCGTCGAGTTTGTGGTTAGTTGCCCTTCCCCTGCCCCTCCTCTACCGTACCTCGTCCCTCCACGATTCCACGATACCCAATCGATACCCGTATCTACAGTATGCACTGCGAATAAAGATAAACCACATACCAATTATACCGAAACCAAGTGATACTATACGAATAATTTGGCGCGGTACCAAGGCTATTGCAGGTGACATTTGGGCACGGTGCCAGGGTTACCATAGGTATCATATGGGTTAGTACCAGGGTTACTGTAGGTGACGTTTGGCAAAGTGCCAGTATTACTGTAGGCATCATTTGGGTCGGTGCCAGTGTTACTGTAGCTGTCATTTGGGTAGGTGCAAGTATTACTGTAGCTGTCGTTTGGGTCGGTACCAGGCTTACTGTAGGTGACGTTTGGGTCGGCACCAGGGTTACTGTAACTATCATAATGTCTGTACCTGGGAAACGGTAGGTATCATTTTGGTCGGTACCAGAGTTACTATAGTTGACTTTTGGGTCGGTACCATGGCTACTGTAGCGGTCATTTGGGTCGGTATCAGGCTTACTGTTGGTGACGTTTGGGTCGGTACCAGGCTTACTGTTGGTGACGTTTGGGTCGGTACCAGGGTTACTGTAGTTGACTTTTGGGTCGGTACCAGGGTTACTGTAGTTGACTTTTGGGTCGGTACCAGGGTTACTGTAGCAGTCATTTGGGTCGATTCCATGGTTACTCTAGGTATCATTCGGGTCGATTGCATGGCTACTCTAGCTATCATTTAGGTCGGTACCAGGGTTACTGTAGCTGTCCTTTGGGTCGGTACCAGGGTTACTGTAGCAGTCATTTGGGTCGATTCCATGGTTACTCTAGGTATCATTCGGGTCGATTCCAGGGTTACTGTAGGTTTTTTGCTCGGTAACAGGCTTACTGTAGGTGACTTTTGAGTCGGTAACAGGCTTACTGTAGGTGACTTTTGGGTCGGTGCCAGGATTACTGTAGGTATCTTTTGGGTGGCTTGCTGTAGGTATCTTGAGTGAGTGGCAACCCTACCCCATTTCAGATGGATCCTCGGCGGGGCTCGCGGCTGCTGCTGCAGTTGCTGCAGCTGCTGCTCGTGCTGCAGCCAGCTCGATCGAACGGCGCCGGCGATGGAAATTTAGTCAAATTCACGTCAACTGGAGCCAAACCATTGGTTGATTATGACAAGTGTGAGTGTTGCTATCGCAAAAGAATAAACCGTTCCGTTTATTTTGATTCCGCTCTGTCGAATGTTATCGTTGATTACGAGGTCTCAGAGTCTCGTTTATGTGCTCAATGGGTACCTATAGCCTTTAATTGAACGCATGGAGAAGAACGGAATTTTAGAAATAATCAATAATCAAATAGAAAATAAAATGTTCCGTAATGTGCGCTAAACACCGTAGTGACTTTGATGAGCATTCGAAACGCACGATAGGGCAGGAGTACTGCATCTGATAGTGGAGATGACATTTATTGCCGCGCTTTAGTTGATAGATAGTGATAAATGAGGGATAACAATCGGGAAAATCTCTAACTTTTGCTGTGGCGCCTAAAGTGAAGAAGTGCCAATCTCTTATCTGCATACGTCTTGAAATGACGAATAAAAGTGAATTCAGTGTGCGCCCCTCCCCCGAAAGACGACGCGCAGCCCGATGCATTGGCTACTAAGGTAATCGGCTTCACATCGATGACACTGTCATTCGCCCGTCCCCGAAATCGTTCGATCAGAAGTTAGCCCATTGTCTTCAGGCTAGCAACGATCCCAACAACAAGAGGAAGTTCACATGTGACGTTTCGAATATTCGATTCAGCGACATCTTGTGAGCATTATTCTATTTTTGGCTCTCTGCCAATTTCAGCGAATTTCGAAATACTGAAGGACATTTTGCAGCATTGGCGCAAAGCAGAGCACAGGCTCGGGAGTGGTGTACTGTTCAGCGAATGGATGGAGGGACGAGGATGGGAAGATTGTCGGTCCATATGAGAAGGAGTATCCATACTGCTGGAAGAGTGAGTTTATATCTCGTCCCTCTGACCGGTGAGAGAGCGGCTAAAATGAGGAGACTATTTCCCGGTTTTCCAACTTTAGTTAATACCGAAAACCGAACTATATATCTTGTAAAAGTGCGGAATAATAGGAAAATTGAGACATTTTACTGAACATTGCAGACCTCCCCAATATTCCGATATTTTCGAGAGAGCGTGTAGAATGAAGAATCATTATTATTGCAGCGGACACTTACGACTTCAAGGGAAAGCCAGTTAAGACATCGAAAAATGACCAGAACAAATATTCCTGCCCGGATCCTCGTTACAATCTGATTTTGTGAGTTTTATACTTCCTAGCTCGAGGAAAGCAATCATTTCAGCCTCAACGACGAAAATACGAGCAAAAGTGCCGTTTTCTGCTCGAAAAGAGGTTAAAACTTATTGTTATTGTTATTATTATCAACTTATCATTCAGGTTGGAGCAACGACTCTTATGCTTTTATACGACCGCACGAAAGGGAGCAAGCGGTTTGCTACACTGGTTGGCAGGGTCCAAAAGCACGTTTTCATTCGAATATCTTCAGATGACCCGCCCCAGCCTCTGCCCATCTACGATGACTGCGAAAAGAAGGTATCACGAAACTAGAGCTCGAAATATGAGTCGCCGTCTCTTCATTTCACATACCCTCTCGCCCGGTCGACTGGCGAGAGAGCGTGGAGAATGAAGAGACGGCGACTCATATTTCGAGCTCTACACGAAACTGAAAATGCCCAAAGTATTTGGCATAATTGAAGTTGTGCTACACGTTTGACGACGCTGTTGACCCAACCAAACTAGTGAAGATAACAACAAAACAACAAAACCAAAAAAAATCGAGTTTCAAAATCAGGGGCACTTCTTTACTTTGTTGCCCAAAGGTAGAGGGGAGATTTTCTACCCCTCTTACTCAATAGCTCGAACGCTCATTCTTACTCTCGGACAGTCAACGCGCGGTCAATACCTGAATTCGCCTACCTTTGGGCAACAAAGTAAAGAAGTGCCAAATCAGGTTAGAAACCTGAAAACAGCTGGAATCGATAGCTATCATTTGACACATCTAGCGAAAATCGTTTGAACTCTGTATCTCCATCTGAAGGCGAGCTATGTGCAATTGCGCTTTTGTCGTTGCGGTTCGGTCATGCCCCCGAACTACGTTATCACTATCTGGTCGAAAATATTGGCCGTACAACGATTTTTTAATATTTGCTGAAAATGCCACTTGGGGTACTTTTTCATGTAGAGTTCGAAAATCGACCTTAGGGTCCCTGACCCCCAATACCCTGTGGCACACTCCATCCTGCCAGGGAGCAAATGCAATTTCGCGAGGGAAGCTCCAACCCCCTACAAATTATATATATTCTTGTAGAAGAGACGATCATTTTTTGTGCGGGAAGTGAGAGCCTAGCTCTTCTGTGAAAAAATATTTTTGTCGAAAGTTGAATTTTTTGCATCCTGAAAATTTTTTCTTCAGCTTACAATAATAAAGTTTTCCATTCGACGCGCAATCTTTTCTCAACCCCTGCACCTACAGCAGGTCCGAAGAAGAGATTAGGCACTCCGGACTGAATTGGCCTTTAATTGTTCACTGGCCTAGCAGTGGCGCACCACAGGGCGCAAGTGCCTAAAATAACGGTGTCACCTGTACCTTTACCTACAGTACCTCGAGTATCGTATTTGCAGTTCTACACCTCCGTCATCATTGCCATTGCCATTGTGATCTTCACCGGAGCCGCGCGCAGGAGCACCGGCCGTCTGATGACCTTCCTCGTCTACCTGGTACGGTGATCCGCTGGTACCTGGTTCCTGGAACTGCAACAATGGTACCAGGTGTCAGGTACCATATCCTCTTGCACCTGGTACCGTAACACGCGTACCTGATACCGTAACCCAGGCACCTGGGACCGTCATCCTTATACTGAACCCAGGGTATTGCAGATAACCTCTCTCTTCGTCCTCTCCACTCCCGTGCACGCTTCGCACGGAGAGAGAAGGGTCGGAAGCAATACATTGGCCAACTTCGCAAGCGATGCCCCCAGGTCGGCATTCGCTTTTCCGAGTTGTTGGATACTTAAATTCTACTCTTCTTTCGGCTGAGAGTCAGCGTGTATTAAACGACACGTTACATAAATCATGATGAAGCAGAATGACTGATGAAAAGCATTGAAATTTGACGATAACGTATTTTCTGTGAGAAACTAATTGTTCTTTCCAGTCTCACGCTGATCAGCATCGTCTTCTTGAGCATTCTCTTCATTCCTCTGATGTGCGGAATGCTAAGAAAGAAGAAGGAATATGTATGATTTCACACACTTATAAGACATTTCTGGCACATTATAATTAAAAACCAAAATTCCACGCTTCTTTATTCACATCTAGTCGCGTCCATCGACATGCATCCACTTACAGATAAAGTGGACTGTTTCCATGGAGAAAGACTTCTTCTGTGCGTTCTTCAAAGCCCAGGAGAAGAACGCGAAGAGGACGCCGCCGCACTCACTCAGCGGGATCCATGTTCGATTTGATTACTTCAAATAGTTCGCTTTCGATCGCTCTGGAAATTACTTTCTGTTTATAACATCTCTGTCGAGTTCTGAAAGCAAAAATATAAGTATTTTGCAGTTTTGCACAATGGTCGAAGAGGAGCTGGGAAACCAACTGATCAATGCTGAAAGAATTAGAATAAGGTGAACGGAATTATGGCAAAAACAATATTAGATATCACAAATTATTGATTTTACGACTACGATTAATATCCGTGAAATATCTGCAGACTGAGCGAAATCGTGCACTCGGTCCCGAATCGCACGCTCGCCGATCTGATAACTTCGGTTTATTTTTTCTTTAATCGTTTCCTGCATTTCACTACGAAGTAACTGAATAGCGTACCAAGTTGGATTCTGCGAATATAAAAAAAAAGGAGGAATGGCGTTCGATAATCGTACGATTATTGCAGGTGAACGAGCGCGTTGCCGCACTGGACAAGTGCACCGCGCACAAACTGCCCCTGCTGCGAAACAATGCGCAGGTTCATTTTAAACAAAAAAAAATAAACAAAAAAAATTGCACAGTAGGACACGAAAAGAACTCATTTTCTTGATTCATTGTTATCCGCTGCGTATTTTGAGGGTGTCGTTTACACATTATTTTTCAGGAACATTACAGAGTGAAGAAGGAAAGGGCGGCTGCTCACAAGAGGAATCAACTGAAGATGGAGGATTCAGAGTGAGTGGCTGACGATGAGTGTTCCGTCATTGCATCAGCACTCATTCGTGACGACGCTGCACTACGTTGCATTAATTGGAGAAACGATCTGACGCTCTCACTTTCCTACGCTCTCTCACTTCTCTGACCGACGAGAGAGCGCTGCTAAATGAGAGAGTCGGGCCATTAATTGCCATGCTCTACTTCAGAGAGGAGACGATCGTGGAGTGGGCCGAGATGGAGGATGTAAGTGCCTATCACAACGGTCAGAGTGCAGTTCACGTGAGCGAAACAGAGCTCGAAATACGTGTAGTCGTCTCTTCGTTTTGCACCCTCTCTCGCCTCTCTGACCGGTGAGAGAGCGCGCGAAATGAAGAGACGATTTCCCGTATTTCGAAATCTATTACGAACCAATGCTGGTGTTGCTGTGGTAATGATTGCCTGCAGGGTCGTATTGTGATGGGAGGAGAGAATGAGGAGGGATGCAGCTTCGACGCCGCGAAGGTGAGTAGACTGCTCGATTTGCGAAATTCGTCCCCCCGCACTCAGCACTTTTCTCGAATCAGGGGGGGGGGCGGTATTCTTTCGTCAAATTCGCCCTCGGCGAAATATTTTTCTGTAGTTGGAGTAGGATACTGTAGAGGGTACTATAGGCAACTGTTCCCATTATCGAAACTGATCTTTGATCTCTCAGCGCATGGATGCGTCCGCCTCTGATGCCGCCCTCTCGTCCTTCCTTCCGAAGAAGGTGGGGCTTTAATCTCTGTCGCTGATCTTTGATCTCTTAGCACCGATCACTGATTTTTGATCATTCGATCAATTATAATAGAAAATTGTCAATTGCTTGCAGAGCTCACTGGTACATGATCAGGATGAGACTCGAATTCCCGACCAAGATTCATCGCTCTGTGAAACTGTGAGCAGCAGGGATGTTTTATTTTTACTACTCTCTCACTTTCGCAGGCTCTCTCGTCTTCTCTGACGCGCGAGAGAGTATTGCAAAATGAGAGTGTCGTAAAATATTGCACAGTCTCGAATGAATACTGGTGTTACTGTACCTAATTATCGATTACCAACAGGGCGAGTGCGGGATGGCGACCAGCGGGCGACACTACGACATGCACGATACGGTGAGTGAACTGCTGGAATTCGCCCGAACTGAGCAGCGCCGATCGAGAGATGGAGAGGATTTCACTGTTTTTGGGGCTGCAAAGGCGCTTATCAGACGAAAAGAAGGGGATTATTAGCTGTCAACTGATTAGAATACGAATTGCTTAGAACAACTTTTGAATGGTAACGATTAGGAATGTTAACGATTATAATGCAGGACAGCGCACGACGGCGAGAAATGCAGGGCGAATCAGAAGATGGATGGGTAAGGACAGCATTGCACTAGAGATGACGATTCGGCTCGCGCCTCTCTCGTTTCGATTGATCTCTCGTCGGTCAGAGAGACGAGAGAGCGCGCGAGATAAGGAGAGACGAATGTCGATTTGTCAACCCTACTTTGCACGTAATTTGATGCGATTTTCTCGCAATTACTCGCTGAACTCCTCATCAAATCTTATAGAATACTTGAATCACAGGTCGAGTCGAGTGAAGACGTCTATATTTCCCTCTTCAACTCGCTCTACGATGATGGTAGGTAGTCGACGTGGAGGAAAGAATAGTTGAAGAACAAATGTAGTCGGAAGTTGTCGTTTATCGTTGATCAATAGTTTGTGCATTGCAAATCCCAATAAGGAAACCAGTTTATCTTGAATTCTATAAAGAAATGATCGCATATTAGCTGTGAACACGTTATACCATTCCCCATAATGGTTGTTGATGTTTTCCTGTTTGAAACATCTCCCTTTTGCAGACACTCAACTGCGCGAATGGGCAAGGCAACTCAAGGTGATCCACAAATATTACGTGACATTGATAACGAGTCGGAACACTTTAATACTCAATTTTAATTCCAATCTAAGATTTCGAATAGTTAAACTCCCATAAAACTGACAAAATCAAAGGAATTCTGATACTTCTTCCATAGATGATTATGTGAACTTTGTAGGTGGAAGCTGAAAGATCAATACTCGGAAGGCTGCGCAATCAGAAGGTGAGAGAGTGTGTGAAATGAGGAGACGATTCCCTACGAAGCCATCCGTAGCGTGTAGAGTAAAATACATAGTGCACGCAGAGCCGTGTCTGCAAAATAGAGAAATTTCCCATTCGAATTTCGGAATTGCCAGGTCGACGCGTCGCGCTCCCTCGAGAAGTGTGTGACTGCGGCTGCTGCAGTGAGGACATGTCTACTCTATTGATATTTTTGATCATCTCTAGCATCGCAGGTGGTCGGACTAGTAGTGTCTGTCGCACAGAATTCTGCCCAATTCTGCCCAAAAGGGGGTATCACTTTACATATCAAACTGCAAATTCGAAATTTGAAAGATTGCTGAAACATATCGCAATTCTCATTCTGAACTGGTGAATAACGATATGTTTCAGATATATCAAATTGCGAAGGTGTTTTGCAGTTCGAATACGGTAACGCGGGAAAATTTAAAAATTAATTCCTTTGTTCACCCTTATCTGGAGACACAGCGTTCTGACCCCCTTTCTTCTCTCCAGATAAGGGTGAACAAGGGGATTAATTTTTGAATTTTCCCGCGTTATCGTAATCGAACTGCAAAACAGCTTCGCAATTTGAAATATCTCTGAAACATATCGCGAATACGGCAACGTGGGAAAATTCAAAAATTAATCCCATTGTTCAGAATGAGAATTTCGATGTGTTTCAGCAATCTTTCAAGTTTCGAATTTGCAGTTCGATATGTAAAGTGATAACCCCTTTTCTGTAGGGCAAGAATGCTGTGGAGAAAACAAAGGGTCGTTCACTGTCGTTAGAACCAAAGATGCACGAATGCATTCCAGGTGAAGACTGTGGATCGCGACGTCGCTGTCCACGTCAAGAATTCGAGTGAGTGTTGCATTGATGAGCGCATTCATAGGACTCTTTTTTTATATATACTCCGTTGGTTTGCAATAGGAAATTGTATTCATTTTCAGGCCGAATGCTGGGAGGCGCTGCACTCGCGGAATTAACCGATGGAGAGGACAACGAGGATAAGAACGGTAATTTGATGGACAAAGAGGCAATTAGAGGGCGCTTTTTTTGAAATTAGAGCTTCTGGGCATTTCGAGTAATCGTCTGCCTCTCTCACTATCCCACGCTCTCTCTCTCTCACACTTCTCTAACCGACGAGAGAACATTGCGAAATGAGAAAGAGTCAGACCATTCCTCGGCATTTCGTCACAACTGCACCGAGAACAGTAGCTCTCTCTGTCCTCTGTGTTCTATGCAGCTGTCGCTTTCGCCCTTTTCTTCGCTTGCATAAATTCGATTACGATTCGGTTCATCTAAAATTTCATTTTTAGTCTTTGCCAAATATGAAATTAAGAGAGATGTATTAAACTTGTGGATTGCAGAGTCGATGCGAGACAACCAGCCCTCGTTCCTGAAGGACACCTTGTTGGAGGTTAGTTAGGTAGAGACCGCAAGCTCCGCCCCTTTTGAGGGAGAAAGGAATCGGGCAAAACCTGCGCCGAGGGAGCACAAAGCGAATTCAAATCCGTTTCGAGTGATCAAGTGCGCGTTCAGTAGCTACCCAGAGCCTCTATAAACGGCCCGTGGAGCAAAATGATCAGACAACATTAAGTATTTCAAAATCGACAATAAGTGGAGCAGAGTAAGGAATTAGATGCTTTCTACTTATCGTATCATCGTGCTCCACTCGCAATATGTTGCTTATATTTTTAAAAAAACATTAGAGAAAAAAAAACAGAAATCAGAAGTGTCCCTGAATTGTGCTTCTCTTTGAAAGAAATCAGTCCGCGCGTATTTTTTAAATTCCGACTTCCGTTGTTTATCTCCACCATTTGCAAAACTTTTGCAACCTACCGGACTCGAACCTCAAGCCGACGGATTGCAAAGTAGACGCACTACCACTGCACTATCGGCGCATGATAGGGAGAGCGCTTTCGATCCCTCATGATCACTGTGCACGAATTTAGGCTCCGCCCCCTGTGTATTACTACCCGATTTCGAGTCGATCATGCAGGGAAATGAGAATGCACTTTTTCAGCTCTAGCGCGGCTTAGAGAAAAGATATTCACAAACGTCCAAAAGTATGATGTTATTGGGGTCCTGAGGGACAGTTCGGCTACTGTGTTGACAACAGTTGATCAAAACGGCAATCCACCTTGCGGTCTCTATAGTTAGGAATTGCGAAAACAGCGAGATCCCGTCTTGCTTCCGAACCGAGGTGTAGTGTAGCGATGGTTTATCATGAAATCATTTCTTCATTTCACGCACTCTCTCACCGGTCAAAGAGGCGAGAGAGCGTGCAGAATGAAGAGAGTCTTTTCCTGCCAAGCCATCCCTAGTCTAGAGATCATGTGCGTGGCGAAAATTAGATGATTGCAGAATGCTTATTTGAGCTCTTTTCAGTCCGACTTCATTCCCCCTCTCTCCTCTACAAAATACTGTGGAGAATGCAAAGCAAAGGTAACGATATCTCAGCCGTGGAGAGTGTAATTGACTCACTTTTTAGGACTTGTTCATCTCCTACCTCAAGGACAGCCAACGGGAGGAGATCGCTGTGAGTGACCATAGCCAGCAACAAATAATCGTGCAATTAATTCACTCCTTTTACTACTTCTTTCGAGTCCGCTCTAGGTAGAAATTTCGTGCAGCTTATCTGCTCCTCTCTCTGTTCATTCTGCCCTTCCTGCATAGAACGAGAGAAAATTGTAATGGATAGACGATGGAAGCTTGTTCTCTACAGCGCTCGACTACACTCGCGACGGAAAATGAGCAGTTGAGCAACCAGGTGAGAGCTGGCAGTTGATCGAAAGGGAGTGATCATCAAGGAGAATGCGAATGATCTCGCCCTCTCACTTTTGCATGCTCTCTCGCAGCTCTGATCGATGAGAGAGCATTGCGAAATGAGAGTGTCAGAAATAGTCTCGTGAAGTAGTGGGATAGTTTCAATTACCGGACGAGTAAGCTAAACGGTACATAGATAGGTACGGTAGACAGGCGCTGCCAGAAGGAGTACGGTAAAAAGGGAATGCGGTAGACAATGTTATTGTAGTCCTAATTGTTCATTGTTCATTGTTGTCATGCAAGGCCTTATTATTCGCAAATTAGCCTTGTGTGCTCAGCGGGTACAGATGGCCTGGGCATTTTCCGATTGTCAATGAGAAGATGATGTTTAATGATACAAAATTGATCTAGAATAACTGAACGGAGGGAATTTGCGTCACCGGTAACTCAACCCGTTTCGCAGATCCACCGCGATCAGGCCAAAATTCGGAGGCTCAAAGAAGCCCTGCGACAGAGCGAGAAGAAGCTGGTGAATCAGCTGTCCGAGATGGTCATTTTTTTTCAAACTGCTCGGGGTATGGGATGGATGCAATCACAGCGTTCTGACCCCCTTTGTTCTCTCCAGATAAGGGTGAACAAGGGGATTAATTTTTGAATTTTCCCGCGTAATCGTAATCGAACTGCAAAACAGCTTCGCAATTTGAAATATCTCTGAAACATATCGCGAATACGGCAACGCGGGAAAATGTTCAGAATGAGAATTTCGATGTGTTTCAGCAATCTTTCAAGTTTCGAATTTGCGATTCGATATGTAAAGTGATAACCCCTTTTCTGTAGGGCTAGAATGCTGTGCAATTATTCTGAGAATAACCATGTGGTATAACAACCACATTTTTCGATTAGCACTGATCTGATTGAGGTCTAATTCAGGACCGCAAGACGCGCCCTCTCGCAGTCTACGAGGCATCGGGCCGCGTGCGCACCTACCTGCCCAACACGGCCGGATCGCGCGAGTTGGATAAGGTAAACGGTAGGGTTTCTATAGGTATCGTAATCCCCATATTACCGTATTCTTGCACTACCGTACCCCTACCGTTCCCAGATCTGCGACGAGCTCAAGCTGCACGGCATCGTCGTCGAGCACTCGGAGACGGACCGAGCAGCGTATGACTTCTATTGTACACTGGTACGGTATTTGTCGTTTTTCGAGATACTGTAGATGAACTGCCGTTCCTATTGTAGGGGTAGCGGTACTGTAGATACTGTAATCTTCACAGGGTCATCCCCAGCTCAGGGCTACATTACGGTAGCTTAGATACTGTAGAATATCGTTTTCTTCTCAGGATCGTCCTCTGCTGAGCGATGCCGAGGCCTTCGATCGAATGCACGAGGGCGTCAAGCGGATTATCGATCTGGAGAAGAATGCCCCTCGCAAATCGGGCAATCGATAATCCCTGATCCCAGCCCACCGTACACCTACCATATTCTCGATACTCATGCCTCCTGTAGACCCTGGCCCAGTAACGATAAATGCGTGTAAAACAATCACTTTACTGCAGCTGAAAAAACAAATTGATTAATGTAGATGACTAAGGAGTGATATAGATCGCTAGCGGGCGCAGGACTTTCACGATAGAAAAGTTTTTGTTCTCTACAGTGACAATAACATCACAAGATTTCGCATTCGAAGATTGGAGAAGGGGAGACAATCACCGAGAGCAGCCCATTTCTGGACCACAACCATACTGAACGAGGAAACGCTGGGTTGAGTTGTTTTTTGGAGGATCTTCGAGATCGATCACTGAAAAGCAGGCATGCACTATTATCTCTTATCGCTGAAACATAGTTACTTTCAGATTGAGTCATCACTAGACTTTAAAAGGCAACAAAACAACATAAAAGGGAAATGAAACGCGCTTTTCACGAGAGAGAACGTAGAATGAGGAGGGCGAGGAGTGATCTCCCTATTATACAACATGTTGTTTAGTTGCTTTTCAAAGTCTAGTCACCACAACAACGGTTCACTGCGGGAATCAAATGTTTCTCTTTGAATTGGCAAAGGGACTGACGGGAATCCGTTGTTTTGCGGGCCACTAAAGAACGAGCAAACAGAGACAGAGACGTGCCTGGCATTTGAGGGTGGCTCTTCTAAATTGCTGATGAACTCATAATGAGGCAAGCGATGAGAGCGAAACAAGAAAGTCAGACCTTCCTAATTGTCACTCGTTTTTCTCGCCGGTGGAAGACCGTGTGTATTGAAGAGTGCATTCCCACTAGAGCTCGCAATTCGAGTCACCGTCTCTTCATTTTGCACACTCTCTCGCCCGGTCGACTAACGAGAGAGCGTGAGGAATGAAGAGACGGCGACTCATATTTGGAGCTCTAATTCCCACTATGATAGCTCTAAACATAATGAGAAAAGAATGTGGAATAGTGTGATGGTCTCTAATGGAACAGAATGCACACTTATGTGATCATGATACTCCGCCATTTCGCGCAACATTTCTCATTGTAAAACGCTCAAAGTGTGCCTATTGAAGCTCGAGAATGTATATACACGATAAAAACTTAAATCCGTTTGTGCACTGTTCTTACATACTGATAGCATAAGAGCTCATGCTTTTATCATCATTTGAAATATTTCGTTTAGAAATTAGTGCGAAACATAACTTTAGTCAATAGGGGTTTCTTTCCTTCAATCGACGATTCTTCTATCGATCAACTCGCACCATTCAGCATTCAGTATGTCACTTTTCTCAAGGGCAATGGATGCAAGACGAGCAAGAGACGACACTCTGCAATGTGAGGATTATAGCCTAGCATTCCAAATTCGGGTAAACATATCCTCAAATCACGCACTTTAATCAGGCTGTCCGGGAAGAAGAATAATTCGAAATGCGGGCAGTTGGCTCACTATTTTGCACACTATGAGTATTCTACTCCTGGCGTCCCATCGCTCATTCTACTCCCCCTCGCCATGATTACGATGATTCTCTTCTGAATCGCGTCGCCCTAGTACCTGTGTGGGTGTCTGATGAGGCGGAAGGTGTCAATGTAGTTGTAGTTGTCATGATGGCCGCTTCTGACGACTCGACCTCTTTCAGCGAAACCGTCCGGTCGTTCCATCTGAACGGGCTCTTTTTTCATTAAAAAAAGGGATCACAGAGATGGAAAAACGGGCAATCGTCTCTGCACGTTTTTCTCTGGCCGAAGAGAGGGTGCGGAGTGCAGTTGCGATTAGGGATGACAAATCTCCTTATTTCGCGGGCTCTCTCTCTCTCTCTGACCGACGAGAGATCATTCGAAACGAGAGATCACCCGCTCCTCGAACAATCCAAGTTGGAAAAGGTGTTGCTCACATTTTCATTCACGACTACATGATGCCCATCGCGGCTGGCGATGATGGAGCAGTAGTACCAGTCGCATTCCGGATCGACGAGTCTCTGATTGCGTGCTTTTGAAGCATAAATCAACAATAAAAGCCCACCCGAACATGCGTCCAGACGAGCGTGCGCGTGTTGAGAAAAGCGGTGAAGATGGTAGTTCCTGTATGGCGAGCGGACACCATCACCTGAGCATATCTGCACTTATTGCTCTCCCTCGATGTGCTCGCAGAAATGGAGAGACTCAAGAAATCGAAATTAATTGCACCTCCTTGTTATTCGCCTGCACGATCGTGTACTTCTCGGGAGTCCTCCGTGTCAGCCCTGCGTCATACGTGCATTCCACTTCTTGCAGGTACTTTTGCCCCGAGCTGCAATTTCGTCATTTTCACAAAATGTCTGCTAATAGCTTTGTGTGTTGTTGTTGTTGTTGTGCCAACCTGAGATCCAAAACGAGGACGGTGAGCAGATCGTACCGCCAACGCTCGCTGTCAGCCAGCCAACTTCCGATGAAGAATCCCAACACCTATAATTTATTAAACATTTACACACAGCGCCCATGCAACTACCGAATCGGTGATGAAGAATGGCTTGTGTGTCAGGCGGAGAGGCTCGAATCGAAGCGGTCCGTCGTAGTTGGCGAGCAAGAAAGATGTGGACTTAAATTAAGATGAAATCCAATTAGATTCCCTGAGTAATCGTCTGACAATCTCATTTCGCTATGCTCTCGCGTCGGTTAGAGAAGCGAGAGAGCATGCAAAAATAAGAGAACGAGATCATTCCTCGATTCCCTCGTTGGCACTCTACTGCTCTTCCTCCTTGAACCAACCTCGTGAATCAGCGGAGAGAGGTCACGCTGCGGCTCGATCAGAAGAGGATGGACAGGGAAGATGCAGGCTGAACGATGCCAATTGAGTTGAGCAATGATCTCGCTCTCTCATTTTCGCATGCTCTCTCGCTTCTCTAACCGACGAGAGAGCATTTCGAAATGAGAGGGTCAGACGATTGTTCCTAGAGTTCTATTGATCATGTGAGTGTCCGTACCATGTTCGACTCCATCGCTGTTCCAGTCGAGGTTCCAGTTGGTTGCGACGACGTATCTCTGTGAATAATTGTTTTTTTTGGAGTTTCGCTCGCAAACGAGCAGCAAGAGAGTGCGTGCAAGGAAGAATGCGTCATGTATTTTGAAAGCTGCTTCTCACCTCTCCAACAGCGTACTTTGTCCATCCAGACAGATGATCGATCTGATAGCTTCGGTACATCTCGCAGTGAATCTGAAAAATATTAGCGACCCCTTCATTGAAGGGATGGCTTCGGCTTAGGCTTAGGCTTTGGCTTAGGCTTTGGCTTAGGCTTAAACATCCCGAACATCTATTCATTTCTCTCCCACGAGGCGAGAGATCGTGCGGAATATCGTGCATTTCACACGTTCTCCTGCGAGATGGATCACAAGGAAGCTGTGCTATTTCTGTGGTGATTTAATGTCTCACCGTAAGAGCGTCTCGATCGACTCGCCACACCCACTGCCGCAATGAGGAGTTGCGCTGAAATTGCTTTGCTGTACAATTAATTGGACTAGCGTCCTACCGGCCGCTAGGCCCCTCTCGCCTCGCCCTTGTCCCTCGCTAATCCAATTTATTCCGCCAGAAAAAGCGGACGACAAAATATCGAAACGCGTCTATATATAGGGGATGGATAGTTAGGTCAGTGAACGCGTGCTCTCTCTCTCTCTCTCGCAATCATCAAGTTTCCATTCTAGCCCGGAGATATATTTTTTTGATTCCGAAGATCAAATAAATTGGATACCAAGCTGTTTTTAGCAGTGCGGCCCACACTCTTACAGGAAACCCGTGATTCATGAATTTTCTATCAGTTATTTCAACAGGATTACTGTATGGATAAATGACGTAGTAACAATCTTACGTGGATATCGTGATTAGTTATGAGCACGAGCGTCTCGCAGTCGAGTGCATACATGCAGAACACTTGCCCGTCCTCGAAAAATTCCACTCCTTTGATTTGGATGAGCCTGCGATGCTCTGTATCTCACCATTCTGTCTCGCTGCTCTGCTTTCTCCCAACCACTGGTAGGGTAGTATCCAAACCAGTCCGAAATCTAGTGGTCACGGCTCAAGCTCCGCCCACTTTTAGTGGTCAACCAGTGGTTGGAAGAAACCAGAGGTGGCTAGCAATCGCTCTCCCATGACGACATGATAGAGTCGGATATTTATTTATTTAGCAAAGATCGCTCACTTGGAGAGGAAAAGGTCGACGATGTTCAGCGTGAACGCAGTTGCCTCCTCGTCTCTACCCTGAAGAAGAGTGCAGAATGAGGAGTGTACGATGATGTTTTCATACTAAATGAGCATCAATTCTTTTTCTGTATATCTGATGACACTATCTATAAACGGAATAATGAATGAATGAATGAATGAATGAATTCTCTCACCACGTAGTCGACGTCGCCGAGTGCGAAGATGACTCGCCCGTCTCCGGCCGCGGCGCTCCTCACATTCGCCATCGCCCACGGCTCGTCGTCGACGAGGAACGACAGCATGTCCTGCGATGAAGATTCAGATGTAGACCTCGAAATACGCGTCACCGTCTCTTCATTTTGCACACTCTCTCGCCCGGTCGACTGACGAGAGAGAGAGTGCGGAGAATGAAGAGACGGCGACTATTTCGAGCTGTATTCAGCTGCCCTCTGCCATAGCTGCGAGCATTGGATTGAGTCAGACACGATATTATGACTAGACACGTACCCGATCCAGACTGTGATTCACGCTGGAACTCATCTCGGTGCTGCGATAGACGAGAGCGTGACCGCCCGTCGCGAGGGCAAGAAACGAAAATGAGGGTGGTACGACGAATGGGAGAAATGAGAAATGATATGGGAGAAATGAGAAATGAGACAGTTGATCGAAAGGGAGTGATCATCAAGGAGAGAATGGTAAGCATAATCATTGCATTTTATATCCTTTTAAGAACAATATCAGGCCGGAATTTGGACACCATCGCGTTATTTCTTGCCCGTTATCTGCCGCTTCAGATCACTTGAGCTTGCTTCGATCGCGCTCAATAAGGCGTTCGTTATTGAGCTTGTCCCGGTATGTTGGCAACAAATAAACAAATAAAAATAACAAATATTTTTGAAAAACATTTCAGATGGCATTGAACTCGCAGGCAATCAAGAATGCTCTCGACAAGGTCGGCGTCTCGTTCAAATGGGATTTTGCCTTGGACGATGTCTCTTCACTGCTGATTCCTTCAGATTTCAAGTCCCTCGCAGTCAGCGGCCTCTTTGAGGTCATCATTATTATGGGGGATTCATCGTCGACAAAAGCTGATGGATCACTCTCTTCAATCTACGCACTCTCTCGCCGGTCGTCCATCAGCTTTTGTCGACAATGAAGGGGGATTTGCATTATTCCACACCTGGACCTTCTTGCAGATTGGTATCATTCTACATTTGACGAAAAAGATTTTGATCGTAAAGAAGAAAAGTGACGGAATAGCGTGCACGATTACTCATGCGAAGAGTATTGGATTCTTTTCCATTCAACTCAAGATTAATCACTTCTCTAGATTGAATGACGATGATTAGACAGTATTCGGTCTAATGAACATAATCATCTCCTCATTTATGATTTTTGTTCTAATGTCTTACTTCCTAATCAATCACTTATGTATGTCAATTCTTCAACTATTTATACAACAATAAACACTTGGATCACAATCTTGCTTCTTCTTTGCTAGGTGCAATATCAACAGCTCTCCTCGGTGCTCTAACATTGTCGAGCAAGAGTTTCTCGATCTCGAAGTTTTTTTTCATCCTTAATGTTTTTAAAATTTAAAACCCACCTTCCCAAAATTAATTTCGAAACACGCGCTCCAGAATACAGCAAAGAAGAATGTGATGACAGTAATGGAGATTACTCGGGTGGTGAACTAAAATTTTATTTTTTCACAAATAATACGAAATATAACTCACAAACTCGAGAAAGTTAGAGAAGAAAACTTCATCCTTGGACTGAGCCAGGACGAATTGAATGATCTGAAGAGAAGCATCACTGGAAATCAAGGGTGGTGGCCAAACCGGAATGTGGATGAGATAGCCACTGTAGGATAGTCGACCCAGAGGCACCCAGATGTGCCAGGACATGAAGGAGTTGATGGGGCCTGTAGAAGATTTGTTTTGCCTTTACATTTCCTTCTCACTGACCTCCATATCCATAATAGCACAGCACAGTAATCGCAGTTAGACCGAGAGCCCAGGCAGGTCGTGAGAAAGCGGAGTACATTGCTCTAAAATATTTATTGGATTTCAAGTTTATTGATTTCAAACCTCCAAAAGATGTCCATCTCCTCGCCATTCGTTTGGTTGTGAAGCCCGAGCAGGACAGTGAGCATAAGAGAAAGGGCGAGAATCCAAGAGAGGAGGTAGACAATCTGAATAGGATTGTCATGTCGAATGTGTTTCATCTGTACTACAACATCGTGCCTCGGGGAATTTGTTTGCTAGTATTGCGGTGAATTCTTAAAATATAGTACCGGATGAATCTTCAAGGTCCTTCTCATACGCAGAATCCAGCCGACCAGCATGCCCATAATGAAGACCTTTAATTGGTTAATTATTTAAATTAATTATTAATTAATAGTTAATAATTATAGTGCACACCTGGCACCGGATCAACGGCGAATCGTACATCAGCATGTCGTAGTTTCTGGAATTATTTATATTATTTTATAATTTAAACTAAAAAAACAATTTAAAATACTTACTCAATATTGCTCTGCTCGGGGTCTGTGGGTCCGAACCAGCCCTCGCTTGCCTGGAAATAAATAATTTCCATTTTTTTCAGACAATTATCATCTGCAATATAATGAGTTTCACTGCATCTAGAATATTATGCGTAGCTTAATGGAAATGATACACGTAGAAATTGTGCCATCACAACAAATGTATCAACTAGTGATGACAATTCGGCACGCGCCTCTCTCATTTAGAATGATCTCTCGCCGATCAGAGAGACGAGAGAGTACGCAAAATGAGGAGAGACGAGTGCCGATTTGTCATCACTAGTATCAACTAGCTATTTCCATTTGAGACCTCACCGGCCAATGGTAGTGATAGACGAGAAAGATGTTAGCGGCGGTGCTGATAATGAAGATCAGGGCGGCAACTGAAATTAGGGCGCTTCTGCCGTTGAGGGGGCCCCGTATATTGCCTACCACTATAAAACTTTTTAATGATAGGGAGGGTATCATGGTGATAGTATGAGAACGGTACTATAATAATCCATAATATCCTATCACCATGATACCCATCCTATCCCCCTATCATTCCTTGGAACTTGTGAAAGGTACAGGGGCCCCCCTAATGGAAGAAGCGCCGAAATTAGTGAATCCAGCCGAAATTACCAATGAATCCAGCAATCGGCTTGATCGCCAGAGGAATGATCAGAAGAGGCGTGAAGAGGTACATCTGCATGTCGGCCGCGAGGTACCAACTGTAGCTGAGGCACTGGAACGACTTTCATCATTCTTGGGCACTGCAGATTTCAGCCCTTAAGAAGTGAACTCACAGGTACATCATGCATGACAAAGTTGTGCAGGTACAGCATCTCCATCCACCAGGACTCTCTGCAATAGGATTGAGGCACATAATACCTCCAAGTTCATATATGGTGTCAACCTTTCAGGAGGAATTAGACGTCAGGCAATTGTTCACATTATTCACCATTTTTCAAGCGGAATCTCTAATTGCAACAGACTCGGCCGGCTCTACTCCGGCTAAAGTAAATCCCCACCTGCACCGATCGCCGATCACAATCAAGATCATATTATTTGGCCTTTGTTAATCGGAATCTCTATGCTACTTACAATGCCCGCCTGTTTATCTAGTCTTTGAAACAGCTTTCATTGAATAAGTCACTAACCGGCACCGATCTCCAATCACGATCGAGTTCATATTCAATGGCGAGTCCCTCATCAGTTGCTTGAGTACGAATGTGTAGAAGAGAACGAGGATATAGAAGGCAGGCGATAGACTGAACAATTTAGATCGTGGGGAACTTAGTTTCGAATATGTTTCATAAGCTCTATAAGGAAATGCCTGGTTGAGCTCGATCATTGCAATCGAGGCATATAGTGTATTAGGACTAGGGTTGACAATTCAAGGATCCTTGAATTTCCTTTTTTTCTTTTTTTTTTTTTCTTCCCTCTCATTCCTTATTCAAGGATTCGTCTCCCTCTCGATCCTTATTTAAGGAATAAGGAGGAGACGAATCCTTAAATAAGGAATAAGGGGGAGAGGGGTTCCTTATTTAAGGAATCCCTTTGTTCTCTCTCCCATTTCTCCCCAAATCCATTTCCTTATTTAAGGATTCGTCTCCCTCCCATTCCTTATTTAAGGATTCGTCTCCCTCTCATTCCTTATTTAAGGATTTGCCTCCCTCTCATTCCTTATTTAAGGATTCGTCTCTCTCTCACTCCTTATTTAAGGAATAATTCCTTGAATTGTCAACCCTAATTAGGACAAATAATGCTGACGAGTCATACCGGAAAATGCGATGCGCATAGTAGAGAATCCAACTGCGCACGGACATGGTCTCTTTCGGGGAGCGTTGATAGGACTTGAACCTGGAATTCCAGAATTGCCCAGAAATTGACAGGAATTCACGAATTGAGAGTGAAAACACACGCACCAGGTGAAGGTTAGAAGTACTCCAGACATGAAGAAGAATGAGTCGACGGAGAAGAATCCGTTGACGATCACTTCGGAACTAAGGTCAGTGGAGATGTCCATGACGTCGACTGGGTTGGCTGCAATGGATTGATCGTCCAAATGTTACGTCAAAAATATATTCCCAAATTGTATTTACTTGCTTGGACGACATCATCCTTCTATTACCTTGAATTATCATACCACCACAAGTACCTTTGGATGAAACGCATCTCAAATGCTGTTGAAGATTACAATAAACAATGAAATTCTCACCAGCAAAGGCCATGTATGTCAGGTAGAGATGCACGGTGACCACCCACAGCATAGAGAAGAAGCGTATGCAGTGGAAACAGGAGATCTGGCCTTCCTGACATCGTTTTTACGTCACGATTCAGTTAAAATTTCGGAAACGTTGTTCAACGACCTTCAATACAGCTTATTAGTTATTTACCTTGCTCACAATTTCGACCTCGAAGATAGAAGCAATGTTAGTGTACATGGAGCAGGACATGAAGAGGCGGAATGGAAGTGCTTAATGATTATTTCGAAATGGTTCAAAATCGTGTGGCTCTGTCGTTTCGCTCACTATATTTTCGCTCACTATGCGATAGAGTAAGTCAGAGTGAGGGAACACTCGCTTACTTTTCCTGATCGGAGCTTTCTTGAGCGCTTCTCCGAAAAAGTAATCCACGATTCCAGCTAGGATGCAGACAGCTACTATACCTCCCATCAATGATCTGAAAATAAGCATCACGATGTCCCTTTGTTATCTTTCGTCGTCGCCTCTCGTCTGTCAATATATAAATACAAAACCCACACAGTGATGTAGAATCCCGCATCCAACTCTGGGAGTGCCTCTCCCGTCTTCTCAATCATGCAGACGGGGTTGTCGATTGCAGAGCCGGATTCTGAATCCCGGTTTCTGGTTTACGTGCAGACTTCAAGCGTGCTGACACGAGGATAATACCTGGTCGGAAAATGTTCTGCAACTCTGCACTCGAACATGACGATGGCAGACAGAAGCCCAGTTCCCAGAAGAGATCGATGCCGTCCATGACTGGATTGTTCAATGTGATAATCCCAATGAGCGAAATTAGGAAATCAGGCTATCGATTTGAAGTCCATAGTTTAGCGTTGGTGAAGAACCAAAAGAGTATGACTCACAATCGAGCACTGCTGTGCAGGAATCGTTGCGGCTATTAGGTCGAAGAAAGAGGTCAAGGGAGATTCTGAAGTTTCTGTATGAGAAAATGTTTAACTTCAATCTCAAACTTGAAGTATGCTCCTCTAAAGTGTCTGTCCCGTTCTTTAACTGAGTACTCGATAGCTGTGCATTCGGAATAATGACCGGCAAAGTAGGTATGACCATTGATAATGCCAGGCCCTTTCTTGCCGGCCGAGTCGAGCACTGAACGAGGATTTCGAAATTATGTTGTTTCGAAAAGCTCACTTGGAACGAGAACTGATTTGATGAAACCGGGATAGGCTGCGGGAGATGCAATGGTTTTGGTGATCATTTCAAGATCTTCTCGACACTCTGACGATAAGAGTGGAACCGTGTTGGACTGCGATAGGATAGAGAAGACATGATGAGGTGGGAATTCTGATTCGGCATACTTCTCCCATGGCAATTCGGACTTCTGAAGATTATGCTGAATTTGTTTTCTTTGCTCAAGTAACTCGAAAACCATCTATTGAGAATGAAAGGGCAGTGAGGGAAGTTATGGCAATGGTGAAACATAATTTGAACATCATTTTTTTCTCAACCCACTTCAACCGATTCAGATAGCTCCGAAATAGCTCGCTGTTTGTTCGAAAGGTGACGTAGTACAGACCGACCATCAAACGCTTTGCCCGCACGCAACAAACACAATATCACAAGCAGACTCAGTGACTTCATTCCTGAAATTAGGCTTCTAACAATAAGGCGAAAGTGAAGAATGAAACGGTGTATACAACACCAAAGTAAAAGGAGATAATGATTAGAGAATGCATCAATTCTTCAGTCCACTTATCAGTATCACTTTACGAGTTTGATGCGCGCAATTTTTTGCCAAGGGTTAATCCTGAGATAAGAGTAATCAACGCTTAGAGGCGCAGCTTGATGAATAGTTACAAGGAAGAGAGAAGTACTAGTCATAAAGACGAGGCTTTATTTCTCATTGTCTTCGTTTTCTCATTTCGGTAAGAATAATAATGGCCAAAAATTCTTTCAACCTCGCTTTCTACTCATTTGTTTTAAAAATGCACGGCTGAATTCTTCAGAGTATCGTTTATTCTATCTTTTTATTTACAATTTAATCACAATCGAATGTTGTCTTCTACATTGATGTTATCGTCTCCCCAAGGTTGCTCCTCTGCCTTTATTATCTCCACTTTCTCGACTGATTTTGGCGCTCGCATCCCTCCGAGAAGAAGTTTCTCGATCTTAATTAAACCAAATTGGTCATTTCGTTTTTGACGCAAATGAATAAAACATTGTGGATGCTCAGAACCCATAAGATTTCTGAGACTCATGAAACATATTCGATTCAGGAAATATCTCACCCTCCCGAAGCTCAGTTCAAAGCAGGCGCTCCAGAAAGTTGCAAAGAAGAACGTAACTGCGGAGATGGAGATGACGCGAGTGATGAACTGGAATTTTCTTTTTAAAATTTTTTTTAAACATGTAAACTTACAAACTCAAGGAAATTTGAGAAGTAAACTTCGTCCTTCGTCTGGGACAGGACGAGTTGGATCATCTGTATTATCATTTATTTCTTTTTTTCCAACCTCATGCGTATGACGGATAATGTGAGCAAAGAACCACTAGAGATAGGGGCCACAAGCTCCGCCCACTTTCCCTAGACATGATTTCCCCAAAAAGCGAGACGAGGGGAGCACAGTCTCAATTCGCAACGAAATCGATCGTGCTAAAGAAGAGTATGTAGCTAACGACCTTATCTATCACCTCCCAGACACCGACCGTGAACTTTTATCTTTGAGTAGGTCAAAAATGACATTGAAAACTTAAATGTTGTAATTTTGACATTTAGAGAGTGAGCACACAGTTCGGTTTTAGTAGGCGCATATTTATATGATTGCGACTTCCGTTGTTTATCTCATGCCTTGGCAAAAAACTTGTGCAACGGAGTGGAGTCGAGCAAACGAGGAGCGGAATCCAAGGCAGACGCGCTACCACTAAGCCATCAAGGCATGCTATCTCTAGCCCTCTCGAGTGTATTTGACTGTGATGCTGCTCTCTAGGCTCCGCCCCCTGTACTTTGCATCTTGACTTCGAGGCGATTACAGGGGAGAATGCCTGCACACCTTTTTGGCTCTTGCGCGCCTCAGAGAAAAGATATCAACAAACGGCCAAAAGCATGATGTTATTGGGTCCCCGGCGGACAGTTTGGCTACAGTTTATACGAGTTTTGATAATATCTGCGATCCACCTTGCGGCCCCTAACTAGAGAACTATTTGCGTTGTTGAAGCACACTTCAGCAGAACAAAAGCAAACTACTATTATTAAGCCTTTCGTTCTTACCGGAATGTGAATGAGGTAGCCACTGTAGGAGAGGCGACCGAGCGGGATCCAGATGTGCCAGGACATGAAGGAGTTTATTGGGCCTGATTCGGAGAACGAATTAGTTCGTGTTGTTTTTACTCTTCTTATCTTCTTTGTGAAACTCAACCCACCTCCGTATCCATAGTAACAGGCGATGAGAATCCACGACAGTCCGAGGCCCCAAGCGGGTCGATTGAAGGCTGAGTACATCGCTCTGGAATGTTCTTGTAATTCTATTTCACCACCCCATTTTCAAAGAATAAAGACAGTGCAGAAAAAAACGTTGAATAATCAATTTCAAGGACCCAAGCAATCGTTTTTTTCATGATCAGGTATCAACTTGACACTGTCAATGTCGATCTCACCTCCAGAAGATGTCAATCTCCGTTCCATTTGTTTGGTCGTGAAGACCGAGAAGGACAGTGAGCATGAGAGAGATGGCGAGCACCCAGCAGGTGAGGTAGATGAGCTGGAAGAGGATATTGATCACGAAACGCTCGAAATCAGGAATAAACTATTCCTTTACTCAACCTATCGGTCTTTTTCCAAGAGTTCTATAATTGATGAGTTGTGTTTCAGAGATGCTATGAAGAAGTTCTCGGCTTTTATCGTTTGCTGGTCGAGGGCAATCAAATGTTTAAAAAAATCAATAATCACCGGATGAATCTTCAACTGCTTCTTCGTTTGTAGAAACCAGCCTACAAGCATGCCCATGATGTAGATCTAAATAGTTAATTAATTAATTAAATTTATTAATAATGACCTGGCACCGGATCAAAGGCGAGTCGTACATGAGCATGTTGTAGTTTCTGAATTTTTTTATTTTTCTATTATTTTTATAATTAATTAATAAATCACTCTCGGTTGGTCTCCTCGGGATCCGCAGGGTGGATCCAGTTCTGACCGGTCTGGAAAATTTCGAATTCACACTTTCTAGATCTCGGAATAATCGGATATGTTTCAATTCGGAGTGAAAATATGTGAAACATTTGAATCAATGATCGAAGCATTTCATAGGTGCATTACATAGAAAGTAACAATCATTTTCCGGAAAAGCATCATTTGAATCCTACCGGCCAATGGTAGTGGTAGACGAGGAAGATGTTGGTTGCTGTGCTGACGATGAAGAGAACGGCAGCAACTGAAAACAAAAAAAACCGGATTCAAACATAGTGTATACGGCCCAAGGACCGAAACACCCGTCCGCGTTTTCTAGCAAACATCTCCTTTGTTTTCCTTTTACCTTCATGCAGTGTATCTTTTACACTTCACTAGTATTTCGTGTCTTATGATTTTAATAGAAACAAAGAAGCCTCAGAAACGCACCGATAAACCCAAACAGAGGCTTGATCGCTAGAGGAATAATGAGCAATGGAGTGAAGAGGAAGATTTGCATGTCGGCAGCGAGGTACCAGCTGTAGCCGAGGCACTGCAATATTAATTTTTTTCTTATTCAAATATTAAGCCACTAATTAGCATACTAATTAGCATATCTGATGCAAAAAAGACGCAGCATCTGATCTAATATTAAATTTTAGACTGAATTGATTTCCAAGTCGAAAATGGTGAAATATGTTTCATCATGGCAAGAAATTGTTAGCTTCTTCAGGATGAAATAGTGGACGAGTCAGACCTTACGGAAAAAACCAAACCAATTTGTGCGGGTCCACCCAGTTGTGCAGGTAGAGGAACTCCACCCACCAGGTGTCGCTGGAAAATCCATAATCAATTTGTGATCGACAACTGAGATTACGGTAATCTCAATCGACAACTGACTCACCTACAGTAATCGAAGGTCACAATTGGATTCATGCTGACCGGCGTGCCTCTCAGCATTTGTTTGACGACAAAAGTGTAGAAGATCACGAGAATGTAGAAGGCCGGAGATAACCTATCGATTATTTGATTAACTGCGAAGATAAATTTGCGGTTATACCTCAAAATGCGATGAATGTAGAACATTGCCCATCCGTACACGGTCATTGTCTCTTTGGGTTGGCGGTAGAAGGACTTGAACCTGCGGAGTATTCATTGCGAATGGCTTCTAAGAGTTAAATTACCACAAAAACGTCAACAGCACTCCAGACATGAAGAAGAACGAGTCAACGCAGAAGAAACCGTTAGTGATGATCTCTGAGGTGAGATCGCGAGCGATGGACATGATGTCGTCGGGGTTGGCTGGAAATTCAATAAATTTGTTTTGGATTTGTTTAAATAAACCACACCATATGCAAAAATAGTATTAAGCAGTTATAGAAGAAGTTTGTGAAACATAACACATGTATGCTTATCTAAAGCGTATTTTCAAATGCGTTTGGATTCTGACTATACGCTAGAGGAAAGGCCCTAGGGCGCTGATTTTGATTTTAGAGCGAGATCGCGAGCGATGGACATGATGTCGTCCGGGTTGGCTGGAAATTCAATAAATTTGTTTTGGATTTGTTTAAATAAACCACACCCTATGCATATTGAAAAATAGTATTAAGCAGTTATAGAAGAAGTTTGTGAAACATAACACATGTATGCTTATCTAAAGCGTATTTTCAAATGCGTTTGGATTCAGACTATACGCTAGAGGAAAGGCCCTAGGGCGCTGATTTTGATTTTAGAGCGAGATCGCGAGCGATGGACATGATGTCGTCCGGGTTGGCTGGAAATTCAATAAATTTGTTTTGGATTTGTTTAAATAAACCACACCATATGCATATTGAAAAATAGTATTAAGCAGTTATAGAAGAAGTTTGTGAAACATAACACATGTATCCTTATCTAAAGCGTATTTTCAAATGCGTTTTGATTCTGACTATACGCTAGAGGAAAGGCCCTAGGACGCTGATTTTGAGTTTAGAGCGATATCGCGAGCGATGGACATGATGTCATCCGGGATGGCTGAAGAAATTATTTATTTGTTTTTTTCAGTCGGAAGGATGATTCGATCGAGTCGTTCAGAACACGGTGAAAGAAAATAATATGTGTGAAGCACATTTGAGGTATACGTTTGTATTGCTTGGAAGTGATCAGAGCGCACCAACAACCGCCAAATAACTCGAGAAGAGATGGCTCAGCAGCACCCACACCATTGAGAAGAAGCGAATGCAGTGGATCGGGCCGATCTGACCGCCCTTAAAATACTTAATTAGTAGGTTATTAATTAGCAGATTATTAATTAGCAGAATAATTAGCCAAAACGCACCTTGCTCGCTTCCGACACGTCAAAGATGGAGGAGATGTTGGAGTAGAGGGAGCAGGACATGAAGAGTTGCCAGCCGAGACCTTCAAACGACTTGTTTCAGATAGGTTTCACGCGTTCGCCTTATTCGATGCTGCCATGAAGATAGTAATGTAGTACTCGAGTTCGCGATACAAGCAAAACGTTATTAATCAGCAATTGCGAACTCATTCTTGCTAAATGACATGTGCTTGATCCTTTCACTGAAGTAGAAGTCAATGAAGCCAGCGATGATACAGACAGCGACGATTATTCCGGTGATAGAGCTGGAATAGTTTCGAAATTCGTTAGATCACATCGATTCTTTATCTCTTTCTCCACGAAATTCAGTAAGCCGACAACTAGATCAATGCAATCTGTTTCACATCGAATTATATAGTAGGTATCACAGTGGGTCCTAACTACTAGAAGTTAGGTTCTACGAAGCGAGTTGTTATATTACGTACAGCGTGATGTAGAACCCCGCATCAATATCTGGAGTGAGATCACCCGGTCGCATCAGTTGACACACGGGATTGTCGATGACGGCGCCGGATTCTGGAGTTGAACGATGAGGAATGGGATCTTTAGAACAGTCTAGCCATCATTTTCCTATGTGCAACCCCTTTTTCGAACTGTAACTTTGGATTTTCAACAGAGTTATGCCGAAGCTGTGAGAGAGAAAGCAATTTATTGTCAGCTAATTGATCTTTTTGAGCTGTGCCAGCCCTTCCCCCGACTCTTAGGCGAACGGCCTCATAAGAAAGGTCGGCTAACCAGGTCGGAACAGGCTTCCCAGCTCTGCACTCGTGCAGGACGCAGGCAGGCAGACGCCGACCTCCCAGAAGATCTCAATCCCGCCCTGGACTGGAATTGAATATGGCTTTGTCTGCTGAATAAACTGAATTCTAGGAGGAGGAACATGCGAACTAATCAATAGCGCTGGTCAAACTGCTCTTTAAAATAGCTGTGAAACTCACACGGCAGAATGACATTGCACGAGTCATTTTTGCTGTTGGGACGGAAGAATGGGTCGAAATCGATCCTAAAAGACTCGTCATCTTCGAAGATTGAAATTCGAACCGGAAGTATTGCCCCCGAAAGTGTCGATCCCTGCCTTCTACCGCGTAGTCGACCGACTCGCACTCGGAATAGTGCCCGGCGAAGTAGGCGTGGCCTCGCAGAATGGCCGGACCCTTCTTGCCGGCTGAGTCGAGCACTGGAATGCTACTACTTTTTCACTATTTATATGCTAAATTGGATGAAAAAGATGGGGAACCTACTCGGAAGGAGGGCCGACTTTACGAAGCCAGAACTGGCAGTGGGATTGGCTGCAGCCTTGACGATTAGGGTGAGATCCTGTAGAAAAATCATCAGTTATTGCAGTCATTTTAGCTAAGAGAGACCTCTTTGCACTCCGTAGAGAGCTCATCCAGTGCATTTGACTGTGAAATGACGGAGAGAAGATGGTTAGTAGAGAATTCTCTGTCGATATTATCATCGAGCAAGGAGAGGTCAGAGTCGGCCTGGAGAATTTTCATTCTTCTTTCAAATTTCCCGTGTGCACATTGCAATTTCCGAGTATGATTGCACTCATAGGCACACTGAAACTCAACCCAACTCGACACCTCCATCATGCTTTAGGATTCATCGTAGACAGGTACCCTGTTCTAGAAATCTCACAATCAGAAAAATTACCTCTAGTATCTCCTTCAGAAATCGCTGCTTTTTCACTACTCTCTGTAGCGCTAGTCGGCCGTCAAAAGACTCGATGGTTGAGATCAGAAAGAAAAATATCGAAATGAATAGAAAACGCATCTCCTGAAAATTCACTGGATAAGAATGTTGAAACGCACTAGAATTGCGAAGCTCAATCCTTATCAATGAGAGCAAACAATGTAGCGAGATAATTTTCCAATTTCGTATCACTCGATTTTTATATCACGCCGATAAATGCGTAAACTAAAACCCATCCCCAGGACGAGTGCAATATCCGCTCTCCGTATCGGAAAACGATTGTAGAATGGTCGCGTCGGAGTGCGATATTTATGCCTTCCTCTCACTCCGAATCAGCGTCTTATCAGGGAGGAAATGCATTGTCTAGAGATTAGTGCGGAAGTGGACTCTCCTCATCTCCCGCTCTCTCTAGATCCTCTGACCGGCGAGAGATAACTACGAAGAAGAATCACATTGAGAACTAGAGATTAATCCGGAAGAGCCTTACGCGACATTGTGCAATACATCTAAGAACGATAATGAAAACGTTACTGCTCTTGGATAAGGAAAGAAATTCGACGGGGTTAATGATTTTTCTCCGATACCCAACGGGTCTTTTATATCTCCAGAATCTGTCATGGGAGCTCCGGGAAAGACTCCGTCAAATGCGCAAAATGATAAGACGAGCAACTACAGAATACGCTGAGTCAGAGATGCTAGGAGCACAAGATCACATTAGGATGATGTATTACGGCCAGAATTTAGCGCACCCTTTGACTGAAATGACTAAAAATTTGGATTGATTGAGTTGTAATGCTGAATGAATGGATCGCCATTCGCTCAGGAGTACGGTATACCTTGTGTCTGAATTTGATCTGAGTGATTACTCTAGTCATAGCCGTAGGCTCAAGGTACAATTTCATTAGAGATAGCAAAGGTTAATGCACAGACCGTGAGTCGAACCCGGGGCTTCTCCTTACCGGGCAGGAGTTCTACCACTGAACTACCTGTGCACCTGCCCTATCTGCTTCCTGTGTGAATGATACTCTCACTTGTGTCTGCTACTGTATTCTCAATCGCAATCGCATATGCGCAGGGATTAACAGCAGCAGCGACGCAGCAGAAAGTGCTACAGACGGTACACGCAGATAGGAAACTTAGATGAGAGATAGAACGCAGATAATTTATCAGAGCACGAAATTGCAAAAAAATAAGTAATGATTTCATAGATTGCTACAAGTCGAGATCGAAAGTGGGGTTGCTGAACGCGACCGCTTGTCTTTCCTCTGGGGCTCTTTCCTCTCCATTGACATCTCCATCAGCTTCTCCATCCCCTCCATCCGTCAGGAATCCTCTCTTTCTCTCGACGTTGCGTTGATAGACGGCGTACGTTACGGCTGATATGATACCGATGATGACGACGATGAGGAGACAGAGGAGGAAGATGAGCGTCGTCGAGGATGATTTCTGGAAATTCCAAAATCAAATAATGTTCCAAAGTTCTTAGATTTGGCTCTTTCATAGCACCCTTGTGTTATGTTTGACGTGGGTTAACATATGAATGAGAGTTGAGAAAGATGATCTAGGACGGACTAAGTCGGTTGATGAAATATTGCCACAAATGTAGGAAAACGAAAGCATACCGGATGCATAAGCGTCTCCTGATAATCGATGAGCATCTTGGTCATGTGAATGACTTTCCGTTGGAAGTTGTGCGAGGTCGGCGGGAACACATAGCACTGAGTGACGTTGACAAGGAAGTCGATGATTTCATCCCCGATCGAGTTTGTGCCTTCGTCGAAATCTGTGATATGTTACATTAACTGCCTGAGAGGGCGCTAGGTCGGATGAGAACCAAATAGGCCAGTGACAACTGTTATGTCAGAGACGGTATTGCGAAATGTATCTCATCCGACATAGTGCCTGTCAGAGGGCTACGGGATTTATCTGTGACTGATCACATGTCTTACCCTCTATCGAGAAGCTCTTGTTCATCACGGAACGAAGTTTGATGAGGTTCTGATACAGTTCCATGCCATAGGTGAGTGACAGCTCCGGCGCGTCGAACCTTTCGGCATCCTTGGCGCATTGACAACTGAAATACACTATTATAAGCCATATTTTCGAAAATATTAACAGTAAAATCGAGCGTATTGATAATAAATTACAACTAACATCGCCTGTCCTGTCTTGACCTCGCACTGCATTGGAGGAGGACACGGACTACAGTCTTCATGGACGAGGGAAGAAGAGAGAGGAAGGAGGAGGAGAACGAGAAGGATCATCTCCTATCTGTGGATGGATAGTAAATAAACTCCAAGGGGGAAAAGAAGACATTTGGCGCGATCTTACGCGTCTAATCAATACGAAAAAAAGCGTGACCAGAGGGCATCCTGTTTATCGCAACATTAAAACAACAAACGATCTAGTAACAATTTGTCCAACGAGCGTATAGAACGACAACATATTGATTATTAATCCTGATCCAATGGAACGGCATCGAACGTCGGATTGGCAAACGTGGCCATTTCCTCTTCTTCTCCATTGCCATCATTCAATGCCTCTGCTTCCGAATCACTAGTCTTGTTTGTTGCTGAGTGTCTGTACATGAAGTACGCAAAAATCCCAAAAATTCCGAAGACCAGAAGGATCACAAGAAAGAGAACAACGAAGAATGCGGTCGAAGATGGTGGTGGGGTAAGCTGGAAAGGGTCGATGAAGAAAAGAATAGGGATGGCTTCGCATGAAATCGTCTATTTATTCCTCGTACTCTCTCAGAGTGGCGAGAGAGCGTGCAGAATGAAGAGAGTCATTTCTTGCAAAGCCATCCCTAGAAAAGATTATGGAACATTTTGAGCTTCACCTTGAAGTCAATGAACAACTGAGCAATGTGTGTAGCGGTTCGCTTCAAATTATGATAATCCGCCGGGAAATCATAGCACTGTGCAATGTCGATGATGATATCGGGAAGTTGTTTTCCGTCCCAGGTGTTTTCCCAGTGGTCTGAAAATGCTTTCTCATAGGTTCGCATATTGTCGAAAATTCGTAAAAACTTCAAGCCAATCTAGGAAGGAGCAACGCTTACGAAAGAAGAGATTACCTGAGATAAGGAAGGTCATGTTGAGGACAGTCTCCAGGTTGTCCATCAATTCATCAAAGATGTCTTCCGTCCAGTTGCTCGAGAGTTCCGGAGCGTGCAATTTCGCGCCTTCTTTGTTGCAAAGGCTCTGTACGGAAATAGCGGCCCCATGGGAAAACAGCGGCCCCATGGGAAAACAGCGGCCCCATGGGAAAACAGCGGCCCCATGGGAAAACAGCGGCCCCATGGGAAAACAGCGGCCCCATACAAGGCCTTGATGGAAAATCATGTCTTGCATCATATTTTCACCGTATTACGTAAGGATGATGCAATACTAAATATATCGCATTATCGCATTCTAAGAGTGTAACTCGCCTCAGACTCGACGGAGAAGGCTGGTAGTGGTGGCAATCGATGCCCCACGAGTTCGCAAGATGTTATTCGAATATTTACGATCGATTGCATAATGATGACGCAATACTATGCAATACCGTGTTCAAAGGTGATAACTCGCTACAGACCGGACGGAGAAGGCTGGTAGAGGTGGCGATCGTTGCCCCATGAGTTCGCAATATGTTATTCGAATATTTACGATTGATTGCATAATGATGACGCAATACTATGCAATACCGTGTTCTAAGCGTGTAACTCGCCTCGGTACTATGAAATTATGATCAATGTAATGGAACTATTGCAATTCACAATATACAAAATACATGATAGCATAGCTCTACGAACCTCCATCGAGTCCGAGGCGAGTTACACGCTCAGAACACGGTATTGCATAGTATTGCGTCATCATTATGCAATCAATCGTTGATATTCGAATAACATCTTGCGAACTCATGGGGCAACGACTGCCACCTCTACCAGCCTTCTCCGTCGAGTCCGAGCCGAGTTACACTCTTAGATCGCGATATTGCCTAGTATTGCATCATCTTTACGTAATACTGTGAAAATATGATGCAAGACATGATTTTCCATCAAGACCTTGTATGGGGCCGCTATTTTCCCATGGGGCCGCTGTTTTCCCATGGGGCCGCTGTTTTCCCATGGGGCCGCTGTTTTTCCATGGGGCCGCTGTTTTCCCATGGGGCCGCTATTTCCGTACAGAGCCGTTGCAAATACAACTGAAGGTGTTATTTATTGAAATAAAAAGTTTAAGATAAGATAAACAAAGACTGAGAAAAACAACACTCACGATACTTTCTCTGGTAAATCACCGATGGTATATTTGCAATCCATCGGGGGCGGGCACAGCTGGCAGTGCTCGTGGTGGGCATGGCGAGATGTGGCGAGGGGCAGGAGGAAAAGTAGGAGGAGGATGAGCATCTGAGTAAGACAACACGGATTATGAGGGACGAATGAGGTTAGAGGGGAAGGAGAGGGCTTTTCTGCAGTGCTAATGGGGTGCATGGAGAGTAGCATTTCAAAGTCAACTAAACAACTAGTTGTTTAATAGAAAAATACACTGTAATTTTCACGAAAGAGAACGCATAATGAGGAGAGCGGACAGAGCTTTCGCTGTAAACAAATAGTTTAGTTGACTTTGAAAGTCTAATGGAGAGATGACGAATGATGAAGAAGGAGAATGACGAAGAACAACATGGGAAGGGAAGATGGGAAGGAGGACAAGTAGTGCAGTAATCAAGAGCAAGGCGACAAAGGGAAGACTATGCATAGCAACCGTTGGTTTTTTGGACTGCACTGCTCTTGAATTCGATTAAAGGAGTTGAAGAGGGGAAGGAGCCATCTTGTAGGTGGAAAGCGCCGTAGAATGTCGGAGGATACAACCGGATTACGAGAAGGGTGCGGAGTTTGCTCCGTTGAGAACGCTAATCTAGCAAATGAGCATTGCCAGAGGGAATTGTTAGAGGGCTGCGCAATCTGTCGACACAATATATTTTATCACATTTGAACTCAAACTTGATGGTCTTTCCATTCGACCCTCTTCGCTATTACAAGAATCACAATTAGGACGACTATGATACAACCGAGCAGGATGGACCAAAACAAAAAAGTATTCCACACGTTTGAGGTCGGGATTGTAGTCAAAAGAGCTTGCTTTCTGCATTGGTCCTGAATTTGGAATATTTATCAACCAAAAACATAGGATCGAAAGTACCTTGAAGGCTCTATATTCAACGATAAAATGTGCCATCCTCCTGTGGTAGTTGTCCTCCGTCTCACGGGTTGGGTCATCGTAGCAATCGGAGATGTCGAATAGATAATCCGGCAGGAGCGCCCCTCCGTAGATGGCGTCCATATTGTCTCTGTCTGAAAATACAGCTATGGAAGGATCGACTATGAAGCAAAGACACTAGCCTCCAATTCCTTAGGATGCTTCAATGGTCAATAGTATTTCACGGTTATGAGAATGGCCCATAATATGAATTAATAGGGACTATTTTTTATTGAGACCATGATATGCCTCAGTGGTCATCACGTTCTAACGCATGTACCTATAAAGGTCCTATGAATTTAATGGAGATTTTAAGGCCCCAGACAGAACCATGATATCCCTTATGTGCCCTATCGGCTCACCTTTTATCACTAACGACATTCTCTCGGATGCGACCAGATCAGTAAACGCCTTCATCGCAGAATGATATCGCACAGTGGGCAATCGCGACACGCCGAGGATCGATTGCAGGGAGAAGAGTTTGGGAGGGTGGCACTTGCACCTAAATAGATTAGACTAGGGCAGCAATCACTTTAGCAGAAGAATGACGACCCCAATGATACGACGAGTAATTGGCAGTGCCCCCCCCCCCCAAGAGTCCAGCCGGAATTTATCTTTTAGAAAATATAAACGACTCACTCCACGACCGCCTCTCGCTCCTCGTCGGGTTTCCGTTGAAATTGAACGGTTGGTGGTGGGCACGTAAGATTACATGGAGAAGAAGAAGAAAGGATGGATGAGGAGGTCAATGGGAGGAAAAGGAGGATAAGAATCATGGTCCCCATCCTTGGAGGCTGGACGAGGATGAGTTAAAGATTCATAATGAAATGGTCGAGTCATCCTGCGCTCTTGTGAGCGAGGAAGCACGTCCACTGGGGATGCTGGTAAAAGTGTTACTGCTGAGTGCGACTAACTCATTTTCTTAATCTGCGCATGAAATCAATGAAGCGTGAAAATATTAAAATATGAAACAAGAAACAATTTTAAAAATTAAAAAAATAAAGAAAAAATATCAGAAATTAAATAGCCCTCTTTGCAATCATGAATATGCCCCGCCGAACTTGCTACTGTAAGTCAAAGTTTGAACTTTCTGGCATTTTGCCAGTTACCCATTTTTAAAGGCTTGGCATGCTTTTAGCATTCATTAATCCTTTTGATATTATACTGAGCTTCAATTCACAGTTTGTTGCAGTTCAATCATTACTGGCTATCATTATGAAGCATAGCGGTTACTGCGCGCGCGATCAACCCGCGAATATTGGGTGGCATCATTGTTTTTTCCAGCGTTTGCTCATGCTTCGCTTTATTATTTGCCGTTTGAGTATAAAAACCATCGCACTTTTCGTTTATTGCGTCCACTATAGAGCAGTAGTGTAAAACCCAGAGGCAGAGATCACCTATTGTTATGACGCAAAAGCCCCCGTGGCATCGCTGTTCTGTTAAGCAATTCACCTCGTTTTATTGCCTACGGACGCCTCCGATTTTTCTTCCATCAGTTCTAAATCAAATTAATTCGTTTTCGTCTCTCAGGATAGATCAGGGGCCATGCAAGAAGACTCGTGCAAGAAAGAAGTAAAGGAAGAGGAGCTAGACGATGCATATCCCAATGTAAGCTCATTATTTTTATTATAATTTTTTTGAAAAACATAGCAAAGAATAGCAAATTTTTAACCTTTCCAGGCTTCATCCTCTCCCAAAAGAGCTCTAGATTTGCTCGCTCAACCGAGCACAAGTCGAGGCCTCAAGCGGTCGAAGCTGGTGAGTATTGGGTTCTCGGCTCGGCCTCATTTTAAAGAAGGAGAAATATGAATATTTTCGTAACTAATCTAACAACCCAGTGTTGTTACTATTCATAACCCGAATATACCCTCTGGCATAGTTGCCGTTTCGCATCTCTCCTTCTTTAATGAAATAATGTGATTAGCTAGACGAAACTTGAAAGAAAAACGAAAAATCTATTTTTTAAGGACCACGATATCAAGATCGAGGAAGATTCTCCACACAAAGAGGTCAAAATCGAGACATCTCGAAATAATCATGAACTAGTGGAAGTCAAGGAAGAAGTTCACGAGGAATACGGAAGAATGCGAGATTATTACAGTGCAGGTACACCTATCACAGCGTTCTGACCCCCTCTGTTCTTAGAGTTTGCAGTTCGATATGTAAAGTGCCCCATTTCTGTAGGAGTATAATGCTGTGTTATTTATCCCACACAGCAATAATTCTAAGCCTTACTGTGAGGTACAAGAGACGATCGTGAATGTCGAAATTCTAGACGGACTAACATGCCCATTTCAGCAAACGGTTTTGGGCCGACAACATCTCATTTCAAGTCAGAACATCAAGGGGTGAGTACAATTTGGCATTTATTTGTTACCAAGTTCGATCAGAACATTTTATTTGGAAATTCTGCAGGTTCACATCTCTGGGCCAACAGCTTTCGTCGGGAAATTCAGTGTGGACGCATTTTTCTCGTCTGGATTCACTCAACTCCCGCCTCTTTTTGAGGGGTAAGTAGCACAAATTGGCTTCCGCAACCCGACCTGGTCTAGCTGCAATCAGAATCAACCTTTTTTCAGGCCCGGTAATCTCGACTGCCTCTTCGACTGGTCTCAAGACGGAAAATCAGTGACAAAAAGCAGTTGTGGGTCGAATATCAAGCATTTCTATCTTGATCACTCCCAGAGATCGATGTAATCCACTATTTCAGACATCGTAATGCTCTTTCGCCGGTGAGAAAAGGCGAGAGAGCATGCGAAAATGAGAGAGTCGTAAAAATTTTGCACAGCCCTGTTTCAGACGTCACCCAGCAGCGCGCGCCATGGGCTGAATCAGCAATCAAAGCGACGGGCTGGAATCGATCTCTCATTCTCGAGGAGCATCGGCTTCTCTTGGATTTCCAGGTAGAATAACCTCATTTTCGCCTTTAGCGGGACCAGAGTGGCGACAGAGTGTCTTCAATTGAAATGTGTCCGCATTTGGATGAATCTACAGGTAGATCGGTAGAGAATACTCAACAATTCTTGTTATGGCTTGATTATGCTGAATTCATTGTCACTCGTACCTCATTTTGAGGGGTCAATTTGAAGGGTCGAAGACCCCCTTCATTGTCGAGAAAGCTGATAGGGCAATTTGTCCCCTCACCCTCTCCCTCCCTCTCATTCGTCTCAGTTCTACTAGAGAATGGTGGCGGCCACGCAACTTTGGCTTGCGAAGGGAGAATGAGAGGGAGGGAAGGGGATGAGGGGACAAATTGCTCTATCAGCTTTTTCGACAATGAAGGGGTCTTTGACCCTTCAAATTGACCCCTCAAAATGAGGTACGAGTGACAATGAATTCAGCATTAGAACTGGTGTTCGATGTGTGCCCGATGGTTGATGGCTACAGGTAGCTCTAGAGGGGCGAGAGAGTGTGTGAAATGGAGATATCATTGCTTTATTTCGAAATTCCAGGACAAGAAGTCCGTCCGGATCGGCCGCAACTCGAACAATCTCACCGCTCTCCTGCGTGCGATGGTACCGATCATGAGGAGTAGAGGGAGGTTGGTTGTAGGATTTTCTGATCTATTCCAATTACCCAATTAATTGAATTTGCGGCTGCTAAATCCATCTGAAATTAAGAATAAAAGTCAATCAATTATCCCATTCCATAGGGATTGGCTATTGATTTGACATTCCAACGACCTTTCATAATTGGTTACTGAACAGTTCGAGAATGTCTTCTATTCCAGGCTGGGCGAGCCCGTCTGCGTCCTCGACATCGTCTGTTCCTCGGCTGCTCTGCAGGTACCATTTCGCAAGAAATTAAAGTTGAAGACTAGTAAAATTGGAAAAACATGATAAGCGCACAAGTGTGAGAAAGAATACTCATTTCGGGCATTCACTGTCGTCTAGAGAGACTAGCGGGAGAAAGTTGAGGAGATTTATGTCATCCCTATCTGCAGGGATGGCATAAATCTCACTGATGACTCTGCTAGGCCAGTATGATCTGCATGATACTGGCCTAGCAGTGTCCTCCCGCGAGCCCAGTCTCGAAGTCGGGATGTACCTTTACCTTTTATCTGCAGGAGATCTTCCGGCAATGGGAGCAGTGCGGAGTGAGCACGAGCACACTCATAGGCGTCGCGCGAGCGATGAAGTCGATTATGGCATGGATGAAGAAGACGCGTGAGTTCCATTTTTGGTGTACTCATTCTTGAAGCTAGGGCTGGGGGTATCAATTCCAATACACAATTAATTGACCTTTTCCAATGGATTAATTGACCTTTTCCAATATTGAATTGACATCCCTACTTCCATCCCTACCGAGATGTAAGTCCAAATCGTTGCAGATGCCTGGGGTAACCTAGCTTTGGACGATGTTTTCACCAAGTATCAAGCCGACATCTTCAAGTACATTGACAAGTTCGAAGCCGTCCAGTTGAATGCTAAAGCCGCTAATGGTACGAATTAGTGTTGACAAATCAGCACTCGTCTCTCCTCATTTTGCTTACTATCTCGTCTCTCTGTCCGGCGAGAGATCATTCTAAACGAGAGAGGCGCGTGCCAAATTGTCATCACTAGTACGAAAAATGTCAAGCTCCACTATTCATCCCAGTTCGTTTAGATGCAAACGTCACGCAGACGTTGGCCGACGAACCGAGCCTGCCAGTGTTCATTCCTATATCGACATCGGTATGTTCTAACATCTCCTTTGCCGCTTCTCGGATGACACGGGAAGAGCATTAAGAGCCGCATCAAATGGGGTGGAGACTCGGTTCACCAAGTTTGCTATGTCTAGTATGGATCATTCTCATTCTAGTGTAAAAGTAAAGGTAAAAGGAGGAGGTGCTCCCCGACTTCGAGACTGGGCTCACGAGAATCTAATGCATTAAAGTATATTTCCACAGGAGGGCTGCTCCATCAACAACCCGCGATCGTTCGTCGGCAAATTCGATGCTGATGAATTCCTCGAGACGGGATCATCAACGTTGCCGCCGCTCTTTCAGGGGTGAGTCTAACCTTCATTGCCACTAGTACACCGCATTCATCATCTCACTAGACATCAAGCAATAATCTTACAGGAGATTAAATTAACGTGCCTAACATTGATTGGTAGCAAACCTTGGTACCAATTGGTACTTGGTGCCGTCTGGTACCAAACCTCATTGACTACTTCCCACATTTCAGCCCTGGCAATCTCGGCTGCATGTACGATCTATCTCACGACAAGAAGGCTGTGGAGATCGATCCCAAATGTAAGACTTCTAAAATCTTGAAAAAACATATGAAACCTTGCCAGATCTGCTGAACAACCACAAGTCGTGGGCTTCGAAAGCAGTTAATGAACTCGGCTGGAATCGCACTCTGATTCTCAAAAAGCACCCGCTGCTGGTCGACTATCGCAACGAGCGCTGTTCGAATAATCTCCCATACATGACATCGATTCTGCGCGTGATGGTGCCGATCATGAGGTCGCGAGGGAGGTCAGTGATAGTCTTATTCCTGTCTTCCGAAAAATCAAGCGGTGAGCTTTTTGGATAAAGGTTTAGCACTGCAGCAACGCAGCCCAATACGCGTTGCTGTGCCACTCGGAAATAGCTAGTGAAAATAGGATCAAACGAATTTTGCAGACTGGGCGCACCCGTTTCCGTCCTCGACATCGTGTGCTCTAGTGCTGCACTGCAAACGATGATGGGATGCAGGTTTCTGACTTTTTCATTCTTGAAATTTCACAATCCCTAATTAATTCTAATAGGGATAATTCTAATAATAAAAAATAGAGACCTATAAGTGATAATAATTCTAATAATAAATAATTCTAATAATAATGATAATCCCTAATTAATTCTAATAGGGATAATTCTAATAATAGAAAATAGAGACCTATAAGAGTTTGATTTCAGGGAGTCGATGAATATGAGCCCATTAACCATCATGCAAACGGTTCGAGCGATGATCTCTCTACTCAAGTATCTGAAGGAATCGAGTAAGTTCTCTTATTATATTTCCCAAAAAACCTCCGAAAACACTCCCGCACCCGGCTACCTAGATAGCATTTTTGCTGAGTTGGTGTTTTGTGAGAAGCAAAATAGCTTCAAATATGCTTTCATTCCAGAACCGTGGAAAAATGAGGAACTCGACCAAGTTTACCATGATTATATGGAGCTTACTGATGAGCTGCTCAAGAGATATCAGCCGAAACCGAAGAAAGCTGGAGAAACGATTAGAGGTAAGGTTCTTCCGGCGGGGTGATTAGAAGAGTCAATGCGAATATCGCCTCCAATACTAACAATAAGCATGCCTACAATGATTCAATCCCTTTGCAGATACGCCGGTGGAAGATCCAGTAGACAATGTAGTGAAAACCGAAGAGGGCAGCCCAGTTTCGACTCCGGAGCCAAAAACTGTATGTTGTCTAGATCTCTGTTGGTGATTACTCTGGATATCAGTCGGTTGTTCTTCGAAAATAAGATGAAATCTGCAGGAAGGCTGCACCATCTCCAGCCCAACAGCCTTCGTCGGGAAATTTAATGTGGAAGCAATTCTCGTTTCCGGCATTACTCAAGTACCAAGACTATTCAAAGGGTGAGCTCACGCATTCGGAAATAAAGGACAAAATCTGATTTCAGACCCGGAAATCTCCAATGCCTCTTCGACTACGCGAATGATGGAAGCGCTGTGGAAGTCAGGACGAGAAGTGAGTCTAATGTGTGATTCATAGTCGGCAAAAGCTGATGAATCATTCTCTTCCTACCGGTTGAGAGATTGCGTTAAATGAAGAGAGTGATCCATTAGCTTTTCGCGACTATCTAAGAAGGGGCATAGTAGCTTACAATCTCGTTTTTTTTAATTCAGAAAATGTCTTCGAACAATGCAAATAGTCTTGTGGAGACCACGCCGATTCCTCGGGTGTGATAGGAATCTGACTAAATAATAAAAAGATAATAACAAAATGAATGAAAAAAGATGAATGATAAAATGATAAATGATAATATAAAAATAACAAGTAACCTTTTACTTTTCTTTCCAGACCTGGGCAACGCGCCCTGGGCCGCGAGAGCCTTCCAAGAAGTCGGTTGGAATCGCTTTCTCGTCCTCAAAGAGCATCCTCTCCTTCTGCGATACACCAACGATCGATTTCCGGGAGAATCCTACCACGTCACCTATGTCAGCAACATCCTCCGGACAATGGTGCCGATTATGAGGAGCAGGGGACGGTTAGTTATCAGTGTTGTTTATACAAGGGATGGTATGATTATGGGCCACCGTAATTGAAATGGGAAGTGATGATAGGTAATGTAGAGGCAGTAGACGCGTCATGAGGAGCAGGGACGGTAAGCACAGCTGAGTACGCCTTACAAGGGGCCAGGGATAACATGAATAGAGGCCACCATAGTTAGGGGCCACAACCCTCATAGCCGAATTCTCGCCATGGGGTCAAAAGTGTGTTCAAACTGTTCCTCAGGGATCCAATAACCTCATGCTTTTTACCGTTTGTGAATATCTCATCTCTAACAAAAGCTATGCCCCGAAAACCACGCGCGCAAGGCACACCGTGCGAGAGTGGGAAAGCGAGAGGAGAGGGAAGGGGGCGGAGCCTCTCTCGCGTGTGTCTCTCTCCCTCCCCCCGCCCTCTCGCTCCCCTCCCCCCGCGCTTCTTTGTGCGTCGAGCACAACCCGGGGAGTGAAAATAAAAATCTGAAAAAATGTCTAAAATCCTGGAAAAATCGAATTAATCGGATTTTCAGGTTGCGAACATTGTGCCCTCTCTCGAAATGAGATTTTCGCGGGTTTCGCGACCTAAACCATCAATTTTGACCTATTAAAATATGTCTGGCACATTTCGCAACCTCCTCAATCGATAGGGGGTACGAATAGCTATCCAACGCGCTTTTGGACGAGTGATTTCGTTTTGAATTAGCTTTGTGCTCCCTCCGTCTCGCTTTTTGGCGAAATCATGTCAACACAAAGTGGGCGGAGCTTGCGGCCCCTAACCATAGTGAGGAGAGATGATAGGGAGTGTAGAGGGGAGTAGACGCGCCATATCACTGCAATATCCTTCGGACGATGGTGCCGATTATGAGGAGCAGAGGGCGGTAAGCACTTTTGCAGCTGACAAAATAATGCGCACAATCTGAAAACGGAAATGGGACCTACCCCTGGTCTACTTCGATTCCAAATGGTTCTCGTTCGATAATTTTACCGAGGGCAGTTACCATTTCCTTGTGATTACGCTATGCGGTTAATATGAATTGAGGCCACCCTAGTGAGAAGAGATGATGGGTGCAGTGGAAAAAGGTCTTTCTATCTGCTCCTGAACAATAGTTGCGGTTTCGGCCTGCGTACTGAAAAAGGAAAGTATTTTTCTCAAAATTGCAGAATCGGCGAGCCCGCCACGGTGCTGGACATCCTTTGTTCGCGTGCTGCATTTCAAACACTTCTCGAGAAATTGGAAGAGTGTGGGGTAACAAAGTCGACGCTCCATGGCGTGTGCAACTCCATGGTCTCGCTTATTAGTTGGATCAAGAATACGAGTGCGTTTTTATTTATTTATTTTTATGTATTTTAAATTAATATTAACAAAAACTTTTCAGACTCGTGGGGCGCTCTCGAACTGGATGATATCCATGATAATTTCCGCAGGATGATACGGGATTATGTGAAGAAGTACGAAATTAAGAATTACTGACGAGTGACGCGTTCAATTTAGTTGTTGAAGTTGTTAATATTGTTGGATAAAGCTTATTCAATATTTAAGTTTCCCATCGTATTGATCTTCCAAAACATCAATTCATCGATTTCCCTTCCCCCCATGAATCAACTGTTTACATCTCGAGCTTCACTCAATCAACCATTCCATTCGGGTGCTTCTACTCCCCCCTCTCCCTTTTACTCGTGGTGTCACCGTGTTAATTCAGTAAAAATTAAATTAACGTCAGCATGGATACGTCTGACATGGACGCTTTTTGTGTTCTTCATCGGCACAGCAAAGATTTCAAGCCCAATCATGAGATTGTCAATGCTCTCCTCTGTATTGCCATTATTGCCTACATAATTCGGTGCAAGCACCTGCATTCCTACAAGGTACTCCTTTTCAGAAGCAGTACTAGACAAAATATGAACTATGGATGGCAATTCAATACCCAATATCGAGAGAAAAGTCAATATATTGAGAATTTGATATTTTATTGGCCAATATATTTAGGGGCCGCAAGCTCCGCCCACTTTGTGTTGACATGATTTCGCCAAAAAGCGAGACGGAGGGAGCACAAAGCTCATTCAAAACGAAATCACTCGTCCAAAAGCGCGTTAGATAGCTATTCCGGCCCCCTATCGATTGAGGAGGTTGCGAAATGTGCCAGACATATTTGAGTAGGTCAAAATTGATGGTTTAGGTCGCGAAACCCGCGAAAATCTCATTTCCAGAGAGAGCACAAGGTTCGCAACCCGAAAATCCGACTAATTCGATTTTTCTAGGATTTTTAGACATTTTTTCAGATTTTTATCTTCACTCCCCGGCTTGTGCTCCACGCGCAAAGAAGCGCGGGGGGAGGGGAGCGAGAGGGCGGGGGGAGCGAGAGAGACACACGCGAGAGAGGCTCCGCCCCTTTCCCTCTCCTCTCGCTTTCTCCCTCTCACCCGGTGTGCTTGCACGCGTGGTTTTCGCGGCATGGCTTTAGTTAGAGATGAGATATTCACAAACGGTAAAAAGCATGAGGTTATTGGGTCCCTGAGGAACAGTTTGAACACACTTTTGACCCCGTGGTGAGAATTCGGCTATGTGCGTTGTGGCCCCTAAATATATTGACTTTATTTCCTACTATACAAGGGGGTGAGCGGAAGGAAAGTCAATATATTGGGTATTGATATTGATATTGAGCAGACATCCCTAATATGAGCATACCCGGCCTGTTCGATGTAGCCCAGCAGGCAGAACGCTTTTCCCACTCTTTGCCTCGCTACTTTATTTCAGTTCACTCTACTACCAGTGCTTGCTGTTCTGTTCACGAGGGCTTGTTGTTACGCAACGTATTACTGGACTCCTTACGCAGATTGTTATGTTGTAAGCAAAAACATTAAATTGAATGCATCGATTCATTTTTTAGACGAATGTACCCTGGCATTTGCTTATTTCCGGGCCGTTTCTTAGCATAACCAATGTGCTGAAACAGTATCTGATAATGGTATGCCGATCATCCGATTCAGTTCCATGCGATTTCCAGCATTTGCTTATTTTTCATTATCTGATCAAGAGGACCTCCAAAATTGCGATCAGTTGTTCAGTTCTTATTCCTGTGGCACTTTCCGCTGTGCCGGTGCGTATCATAATCTCGAATGTGAAAGAAACAAACATTTGCAGATGTACAGCTACAACTTCTTCAAACATGGCAGTATTTTGTTGCATTTCGTGAGCGAGGAGTAAATGAACGATGCAAAAAAGCCGACTCAGGTAGCGGGTCTCATTATGCGAATCAGCGGATGGATTAACTTCGGCATATCAGTATATTTGGTTCTGACCGGTATGACCTACCTTTTTTCTGAGAAATGCAATATTGTCAGGAGAAACAGCAAAATCTTCATTCCCAATAGTCGTCGCCGTGTACGAATTGCTGTATACAGTTCCTGAAACGCTGAAGCATCTTGTGACTTGTGAGGAGTTTTTCATATTTGTGATTAAGCTATGAAATGACTATTTTTCAGTTCACGACTTCGATAACAGCATCGAGAGATACGAGCTAATCGACGATGTCGACGACTTTGCATTCTTTGTCACTGCTGCTTTCATTTTTATTGTGCTCATCCGTGATCATAGAAGAGCAAAAACGACCGGAGAATATGATTGTCAAGCGGCTGAAATGGAAGATATAAGTCTCGCATGAAGGAGTCGGCGCTTCTCCGTTGGGGGGGGGCCGTATATTGCCTACCATTATAACACTTTTTAATGATAGGTCATGGTGATAGTATGAGAATGGTAGTATATTAATCCATGATATTCTATCACCATGATACCCACCCTATCCTCCTATCATTCATTGTAAGTTGTAAAAAGTACAGGGCCCCCCCCCCAACGGCAGAAGCGCCAAGGAGTCTTATTCAGGAATTATCTTAATTAAGTTTGAGCAGTTGATAAATAACATGTAATACTCTTCGTCATCTACTTTTCAATTAATCGTTTACGTTTCCTGCAGTAACCGAGCCCCATCTGCTTACAATAGCGTAGGAGCAATGCTCTGATTCTCTCTATCTTGAGTGTTCTCTCGAGGGTTAGGAGATTGAGTTAGCGCTGCCAAAGAAACAGTAAAAATACTCCCTTCATGTCGCTCAGTCTCTCGCACTGTCTAACCGCTGAGTGAGCACAGTGAGAGACAACATCGATCAGTCGGCGAGCCGGCCACTGTGCTTCATTGGCAATGTCGGACCCATGGGAACCGACTCTCTCGGGACCCGACCCCATCTGCGTCGAGATGTTTGCTGTGGATGGTTCGTTAGCGTTCCATGGTCATCATGAGGTCGTCAATTTTCTACTGTGTCTGGTACTTATGGCGTACATTATTCGCAACTCAAAATTGTGGAGTAAGTACAAGGTAATGGGAGTTGTTTTCATATTATGCATTAATAATTATAAATGATTTCAGTTCAATCTCCTCCCACTTCTTGTGCTGCAATTTTTGAGATCGATAGCCCTAATTGCTATTTTCTCAGTGCCCTTCGCGAGTTGTTACTTCTTCAGAGTGGGCATTTACTCCTTACATGCGATCCGTAAGATGCGATTTTCAGATAATGCCATTGCAAATGGCCATTGCTAGCAGGCTATTTGACGTGGTTAATACGATCAAGCAGTTTGTTATTATGGTAAGCGACCATATGAAAGAGACATTTGGAAAATGTATTCTAGCACTTACTAATACGCCCGCCTCTAATGGAACGCTTCGCCAAGTTAGGAATTATCGTATCCATTCTTCTACCGACGATGCTTGCTGTTGCTCCGGTATGTTTCATAGTGCTCTAAAATTTCAAAGATTAATCCAGATGTATGCTCACATTGTCGTTCGCTATAAATCATTTTTTGCTGCGACGGTAGGACGTAATTATCAAAAATCACTCTAAAATATCACCGCAGGTTGTCGATTTCATCCAGTGCTTTAGTGGGCTAGCAAACTTCGCAGTAGCGATTTATTTGATCCGTACAGGTGAAAATTCCGCAAAGAATGTATAAAAGATATATTTCAGGGCCACATAATGGAAGTAAATTCCCATATCTCATTGCCGTTTATGAATTCTTCTATTCAGTTCCTGAGACGATCAAGCATGTTCTGTTCTGTAAGAAATTGTCGCTTTCGCAATAAAATAAACCTGAAAATATAAAATATAATATAAAATATAACTGAAAATATAAACAATTTACAGATCATCTTGACAATTGGGCAGCGTACGATCAAGTTGAGATTGCCGACAACTTTTCGTTTCTTGTTACTGTCCTTGTTGCATTCGTCCTTCTCATGTGGGAAAGCAGAAGAAATCATCATGTGCTTGAGCGAGAATCATTCGAAAAACCCTCCGAATACATTGAATTCAAGGAATAAACTGTTTCAAGCGGCTTGCAATCCCTCTAATTCACTCCCTGTTTATAATGAAGACAGCGATCCTCGGAAGTGACGCCTCTTCTATATCACAATTCCATCTGAAAGAAAGACGGATCTGATCACTGCTTTCTCCCACTTATTTCCACTCAACTTTCCAACCTCACTGTTCTGGCCGACGAGAGACCGTGTGGAATGGAGAGACTTCTCTTCGATCGAGTACTCTGACTGATAATCAGTGCTTATCAGCTAGACTGTCCGCACAGCCGGGCGTATATAAGGGGAATGGAGGGGCGAGGGCGATTGGTGTGATAACGAAATAGTTTCTGACGTTCTGTCGCATTTTGATTTGCATATTTTCAGATGCGGTTATTGCTCTTGATCCTCATTTTCACATCAAATAACGCATTCGCCCAAGATGCTCGACGAAAATTCATCACATCAATGAGGCATCAACGAGAACGGGATGAATTCTTGAATGTGTGTTTTCCTATTTTTCGCGATTAAAAGTTCGAATTCAGCGAGAGACCTCTTTCTTCTCATCCCTAATCGACAGTGATTCGTTCTACTCCTTCAATGATCTTCTTGATGGCCTTTCCAGTACTGAGATCACCGCAGACATAAGTGAAGAATGTAAGGAGGTGAGCGAGATCATTCTTACATTATAGTGCCATTGATAAGAGCCAATACGTTAGTGATGCTCCTCGATTTTCTCATTTCTTCTACTCTTACAAATGCGGAACAAAAAAACGGATATTTTGCAGGACTTGGAACTAATTCTGCGCGAACGGCAATTCATCAATCACACCGAGGGATTCTTCCAGAATGTTCTGCTTCCGAGTAAATATTTAGATTTTCAAATATATTTTCAAAAAAGAACAGTAACCTGCTGCTCTTTCAGTGAAGGATTCAGCGGGCAAGATCGGACCGGCTATCATGAAGGGCCATGCCTACTTTGCCGGACATTATTCGGAGTGTGCAAGGATTAATTTCGTAATTCCCGGAAGGTCGAGGAATTTCAGGGGAGCGTATTTCAAGTGGGTATCACAGATGTTGAATATTTGATAATTGGGAAATAAGTAGCTAAAAAATAAATTCAGAGTCGGCGTCGACCAATCAATGAAGAACAACGATCAGCCTGGTTCTTGCGCATCGTTTAGTGCGTTTTCTCTATTTAATTAAACTATTTTCGAAAATACATTCCAGACGGCTTCGAAATCCTCTGGTATTTTGGCATGTGCTTTCCTTCCACGTGTTCAAGTGAGGATCTAATGAAAGTGCTAAAACCGGGTAAACTCCTTATTTTCGAAAGTAAAAACGTGAAAACCGTACAGAAAACGCCACTTCCTCTTTTCCGAATCCTGTTTGTCAACTGCAAAAGTCGGCTGAGAACATAAGAGATCTGGATGCGGGCTTCTGGATCACTATGTAAGATTGATTTTAATTTCCGGGTTTGGACAGATTGCAATCATCTCGAATTACAGATCAATAATGACAACAATCGTCCTAATCTGTGTTGTCTCGGGCATTCTCGACTTCTACTTCTCAGATCTTGCCAGGGACAAGCCAATAAGCAAAAGTCAGCTCCAACATTCCCATTTAATCTTTTTTGGAGTTGTTCAGGCTTCCTCTGGCGCTTTGTCGCGGCTTGCTCGATCTACTCGAATATCTCATCCATCTTTGATGTCAGCGGGGCGAATAAAGTACGTTTTAGGGCTGTTATGTCATATTTTTTCAATTGTATTGATTAAAAAAAATAAAAAAATATTAATTTAATCTATCAGGAAGGCCAGATCGCTCCGATCCACTGCATGCGCTTCTTCTCCATGTGCTGGGTGGTGATGTGCCATTTGACGGCTTGGGACATTCCGGTTATTGGTAAGCATCCGAGGAGTTAATCCTTAGTTCTTGGGATGACTATATTCTGTACATTTGGTGTATTTTTTCTAAGTTATTCCGGGTATTGGTTAATAATTGTTTTTTTACTAGGCAAGAGAATGATGAAGTGAGAAACGAAGAAGTTTTGCCGCTAACTAATATCTGTGAAACACAACATTTCTCATTTCAGCCAATCTGGAAGACTTCCTCGACCTTACGAAGGATATCACTACAGAGGTAACAAACATAAATACTAGACAATAACAAAACAATAACAAAGAATAAAACAATAACAAAACAATAAAAAACAGCAATAATAAGGTCGTCATCAACGGCTTCTTCTCAGTCGACACATTCTACTTCATGGGAGGAGTACTGCTGACGTTTCTGTGGTAATCAGTTCATTTCACTAAGCTGACATCTTAAATTGTCAGAATTCTGCAGTCATTTTGTGCGCGAATGAATTAAATGATCATTTTATAGGTTCAAGAACTACGAGCGCAATCCTAAAGCGACTAACTCTCCGTCAACCTGGGTGATGTTCTACGTGCATCGAATCTTGCGGTCCGAGCTTACATTTCGAAATTATAGAATTTATTTTCTAAATAATAATAATAATCAAAATTAATTATTCAGACTCTCCCCGGCCTTCTACATGGTCGTCATCTTCTACACTTTTGTGCTCAAACAGATGCTGAGGGACACACCCTACAGCATGATCCCGACGGATAACTGCTAGTGAGTTGGAGACACTGTTATTTCTGGCCTGACCTCATTTGAAGACCAAATCAATCATTGAAATTTGGTGTATCTCGTTCGTAGATAGACGGGATGATCACAGAAACGCCTTACAGCATGATCCCGACGGATAGTTGCTAGTGAGTTGGAGACATTGTTCTGGCTAATTCGGACTCTTTTCGAATACCCGGTAGATTGAAATGATAGTTAGTGTAGACGGAATTATCACAAACAAGTCGTGCAGTAGGATCCCGACGGATAGTTGTGAAACTCATTCCTTCCTTTCAGCGAGACGTGGTGGGTCGAGCTACTCTATCTGCACAACTTCATCGATCATGATAAATTGGTTAGTTAACTATTTTATTTTGAGGTTTTTCGTGGACAATTTTGATTCGACTTCAGGAAAAAAATAATTCAGTGCCTCGGCTACAGCTGGTACCTCGCTTCGGACATGCAGATGTACCTTTTCACTCCATTATTCATTCTTCCGATGACGATAAATCCGATTTTTGGTCTTCTAGGTGAGTTGGAGACATTGTTCTGGCTAATTCGGAATCTTTTCGAATACCCCGTAGATTGAAATGATAGTGCTAATATGCTAAAAGTTAAAAAAAAGTTGATTTTTCAGTCGCCGCCGTAGTCTTCATTATCAGCACAGGGATGAACATCGCGCTGGTCTACCATTATCACTGGCCGGTAATTAGTTTTATTACTTTATTTTAAATTAATTAAATTTATTTTCAGGCAAACCAAGGCTTCTTCGGCCCGAAAGACCCGGAGATGACCGATTTCGAGTAATTTAATTTTAATTTTTTTATAAATAATGTTTAAATTCAGCAATTACAACATGTACATGTACGACTCGCCACTGATTCGGTGCCAGGTGCGCAGTTTCGAACGTGTTTCAATCTCGCTTTTGAGAGCTCATTGCATTTTCTTTCTTAGCTAAGTTTCAAAATTGCGCTTTAAAAAAATCGAAATGATCTGAGCAATGGTCGATTGTCTTGGTTTGAACATTAAAAGACTATTATTTTCAAGATTTACATCATCGGCCTTATCGTCGGCTGGTTTCTGCAGACGAGAAAGCGGCTGAGAATCCATTGGGTGAGCAGTGTCCGTATAATCACTTTTACGGTAATTTGAACGGCTTCATTAGAAAGATGGTATTATAAATCAAGCGAATATAGAAAAAACGGGAATTTAATATGAAGACTCGAAGTTTAGCAATAATAGCTATAATCAAAGTTTTGCTCCCTAAATAACGCGGACGAGTGTTTCGGTCCTTGGGTCGTATACACCCGACCCGCACCACAATGAGCGGAATGTATCCATTTCAGTTCCTCAACCTCTTCGGCTGGTGCCTGGCCGCTGCTCTTCTACTCACCCCCGTTCTTGGTCTGCATGACCAAACCAATGGAGAGGCGATCCCTCTGTTCTGGAGGTTTGATAGGTCTTTGATCTTTGATCTCCGACTACCATCACAAATTTGTGACCTGGGACTCAATTGATCCATTCTAGAGCCATGTACTCGGCGTTCTCCCGCGTCTCCTGGGGCCTCGGACTGTCGTGGATTCTCATTGTTTGCTATTATGGATACGGAGGTGGGTTGAGTTTCACCGAGGTGCGAAAAGGTGTAAAATTTCAATACGTTTAGTTTATATCCCATCTCTTTTTTCTAAATAATTATATAATCAGGACTAGAGCTCGAGATATGAGTCGCCGTCTCTTCATTCTCCACACTCTCTCGCCAGTCGACCGGGCGAGAGAGTGTGCAAAATGAAGAGACGGCGACTCGTATTTCGAGCTCTAATCAGGACCCATCAACGCCTTCATGTCCTGGCACATCTGGATTCCATTCGGCAGATTGACCTACTGCGGGTATTTGATCCATATTCCGGTATGCGCCTCGCACATTTCTTATGATGTTGGTTGCTGATCCATTTACTGTTTTCACACTAAGATCGATTATTCATTCATTCATTCATTCATTATTTATTCCGTTTACAGATAGTGTCAAATGAGGTATACAAAAAATGGATGATCGTAGAAACGGAGGTCCGTCGATGTAGTCGAATCGGTTAGGGGGAGGGGATGCAGCAAGGGTATGGGGAGAATGGGTGATAGAAGAGAGAAGGGGGGGGGGTCATAGGTCAAGCCATTTGGCAATGACGGACTGGGGGAAAAGGGAGGTGAGTGATGATGAAATGAAAGAACGGAATGAGTCATGGGAAAAGGCTACAGATTTAGGTGTAAGAGAATTCCAGATGGAAATGGTTCTAGATGCAAGGGTGGACTTAGAGCAAGGGGGTAAGAAGGGTAGATCTATTCTAAAAGAGTGAGTGGTCCGAAGAGCGCGAGAGAGCGGGGCAGGAATAAGGAGGGAGGTCACATCGAGTAAGTATCTCTTATGGAGAATAGAATGGAGGAAAACAATATCAGAAATGAA
>LS589398.1:1111891-1122830 GCA_900490775.1 Pristionchus maxplancki
GTGTTCTCCTGGAAATTTGGAGCATTTTATCTCTTGACGTCTAAGCCCCATTGTTATTTTCCGAGGAGCTACAGGCCTCCAAAGTTGGCCAATTTTAGCATCCGTCAAGTTTGACGACGTCTGACATCGTTGAAAACGAAAATATGAAACAAAGCTCGACGCTATCTTGTCAGGGACCCTATGGAGTATCCAAAAATGCGTAGAAACGTATGGGTCAGTTTGTGTGCACAACATCCCCAGATTTTATTCGATTCTTAGGTGTCACGCGTGATAAACTGCAACTATGAGAGGGAAAATTCTTACCGAACCTGAAACTGTCGTTGATGAATGAATGCAACTGGAAACACACTAGTGTTGACAAATCGACACTCGTCTTTCTTCCTTTCGCGTGCTCTCTCGTCTCTCTGACCGGCGAGAGATCATTGGAAACGAGAGAGGCGCGTGCCGAATTGTCATCACTAAAACACACTTGTTGATGCGAGATAGATGGAAATTCCCAGATTAGCTAGCTCACTCAGACATATTAGTAAATCACATATCTGAAAATCGATATTATTGCATAGTGATGATGCAACCAAGGTACACTTTTTCAAAAATTCATAATTCTTTGGTAGAATTTTTCGTTCCCTCCAAACTTTCTGTGCATGGAGGTACGGACCAGGTCTTCCGAAGAAAAAAATTTGGAGCTGCTAGGACATGCTGCAGGGGCTGCAGGGTTGCTGCAAGTTCTGAGTCGATATTTCATAACTCAGCTTATAGACGTGCTAGAGCTCCGTTCTAAGTCTCAAAATGATTCTTACAATGAGTATTGATGATCCTGAGAATATGGTAAAGATTGCTCATCATTTGGATTTGGGACACCAAAAAGTCACTTTTTCACATGACCCGATTTTGACAGTGTGCCATTCAAAGGGTGATTTTTGTAAGATCGTAATTTCTGCGTAGGAACGTTGCCCTACCATGTGTGAGCCATGCCTCAAATTTTTAGAGCGTTTGTTTCACTCTCCATCTTGTGGTGATCGATTTTCGGAGGGACATTTGGATCGAAAATGCTCGCCCCGCCCACTATCGATTTTTTCAAAAGCCTTCAATCGGGCCCATACTTTGCCTATAAGTTGTTAGTACCTCCCTAATTACCTCCGCCAAGTTTGAGACCAGTAGCTTTACAATAAGGAAAAATATGCCTATAAAAGTATGCTCGATAGTGGGCGGGGCGAGCATTTTCGAACCAAATGTCCCTCCGAAAATCGATCACCACAAGATGGAGAGTAAAGCAAATGCTCTAAAAATTTGAGGCATGGCTCACAAATGGTAGGGCAACGTTCCTACGCAGAAATTACGATTTTACAAAAATCACCCTTTGAATGGCACACTGTCAAAATCGGATCACGAGAAAAGTGACTTTTTGGTGTCCCAAATCCAAATGATGAACAATCTTTACCATATTCTCAGGATCATCAATACTCATTGTAAGAATCATTTTGAGACTTAGAACGGAGCTCTAGCACGCCTATAAGCTGAGTCATGAAATATCGACTCAGAACTTGCAGCAACCCTGCAGCCCCTGCAGCATGTCCTAGCAGCTCCAAATTTTTTTCTTGGGAAGACCTGGTCCGTACCTCCATGCACAGAAAGTTTGGAGGGAACGAAAAATTCTACCAAAGAATTATGAATTTTTGAAAAAGTGTACCTTGGTTGCATCATCACTATGCAATAATATCGATTTTTCCGGATACCATTTTATAAGCATCGTATTCTCAAATACATTTCCTATATCATATCAAAATTTCAGCTTGATTCCTTCACTGGATCAAAAGTTACGGCAGATTGAAAAAGTGTCCACTGACTTTCCGGCGCTACTGTACATCTGTAATTATTTGATTAGTTTTCAAATATATAGATTTGGGCCATACTGGAAAGATAGATAACAGAATCGGAATTACGAAGGAAGATAAGAGCCCAATCGTCGAGGAGAGAGCATTGAGCGGCTCCCGAAGTAATGAGTGCTAAAATGAAATACATTTGTGCTTCCGACATTTGCTCACCATTACGAAGAAGGTAGTCAAGGGAGTCACGATGGAATATAGGTGCATTCCAAAAATTACTTGCCATTGCTGATTCTAAACACCGGACACATAAACACCGGACATCAAAAAAAATTACTCACTTTATGATAGCACATTGCGAAAGGCACAGTATGGTAAACGGCCATGGCAAATGATTTCAGGAACAACAATGTGATAAAAGGAAGAACGTTATACTCCAAAATTGATGGTTAATACGAGTCGTTTGTTGCCCAAACCCTGTACTTGATCTTCAAATTTAAATTGGCTAAAGTGTAAGTCATGATAATGATGCACAGTCCTGCATTAACTACTTCGTGGTATGCCTAAGAAAAAATAATAATTGGAAACGGCGACTCAAAGTCAAACTTGCCCCGTATCCTTCTCCATTTTGGTCGATTACAGATTGGACGCAGAACGAGTCGAGCTCGGCCATCTGATAAAGTAAATATTAATCGGCGAAACGGTTAATCCGGCCGGGCAGGCACACTAATGATTGAAACTACTGATTCATCTGATCGATCGAGAGTTCCGTCGCCATTGTAAACACAGAGAATGATTCATCGCACTCAGTGAACTAGAAGTATCCGAATATTTTATACCATTACACAATTATCATTATCGTATGATTTACAACTATTTCGAATTGGATTAGCAGTTCTTCTGTTCTCCCAAACTAGCACGAAAATTGTGACTGCGGCAGTGATGAAAAACGCAAAGTCGTCGATATCATCGACCAGCTTGTATCTTTCCATTCGATAATTAAAGAGATGCCCTGAAAAGTTCATTTCTCAGAAATGTGGAAGCTTTTTCACATGTAATCAGGTGCTTTGCCGATTCCGGAAATGAATAGAGACATTCGTACAAAGCAATGATCAAGGGAAATGAGGATCCGTAGGACCCTAAACGCTTCTCTTTTGTCAAATAACTTTGCATTGTCCTTACCAGTGACAACCAAGCAAAGTGAGATTGCAAAATTAGCCAATCCGCTGGAACACATAACAATATTTGCTACCCAATACACATCCTCGTTTCGATGGTTCACAGCAAGGAACTGCAAGATATATGGAAGTTCATATGTAGAGCTCGATATACGAGTCGCCGTCTCTTCATTTTGCACACTCTCACCGGCACAATGGATAAAACCGCGGGGAGTATGAAAGAACACGCATGCCCGATCGTAGAGAACCACTTGAACAAATGATGACGAATGAGCAAATTCTAGAATACTTTTCGAGTAGTTTTTATGTCAAAATAGATTACCATAATAACATACTGCTTGAGAATATGTGCGACGCTCATTATATATCCAGAAATAGTTAGGTGCAGGGGCTCATCTTTCTGAATTCAGGGGCGGTATTCTTTCGTCAAATTCGCCCTCGGCGAAATATTTTTCGCCGTGGCGAATCTCATTTCGCCCGCCGCGTCTTTCGCGTCGCGGTGGGAGAAATGAGATTCGCCAGGGCGAAATGAATTGGGCGAGGGCGAAATCGAAAATTTCGCCCGATCGACCGATTCGAGAGCGGTTTTCCCTCACAATAATTCGCCACTCTATTTCGAATGGCGAAAAAATGGAGCTGAGAGAGAATGGGAATTCGAGAGATTTTCGACCAAGACGAATGGGGCGAATTTGATGGGCGAAAATTTCGGAATAGACTTTGAGAGAGAAGAAAAAGAGCAATTATGATTAAATTGATAGTGCTCTTCATTTAGTGATAGTCATGGAATTAATAATGTGAATTGATAAACTTATCATTTCATGCAATTGATAAGCGTATCATGAAATTGATAAACTTATCATTTCATGCAATTGATAAGCGTATCATGAAATTGATAAACTTATCATTTCATGCAATTAATAAACGTATCATGAAATTGATAAACTTATCATTTCATGCAATTAATAAACGTATCATGAAATTGATAAACTTATCATTTCATGCAATTGATAAGCGTATCATGAAATTGATAAACTTATCATTTCATGCAATTGATAAACGTGTCATGAAATTGGTAACTTTTCTCCAAGGCATTGACGTGATACCGTGTCAATTTGAGTTTCAAAAAGATGCGAAGCGCATCTTCGGTTCATACCGACCGCCTCACAGTGACGCGAGAGTGAAAAATGGATTTTCGCCCGCGGCCGAAAATTTCGCCCTGCCCAATTTTTCGCCGAGGGCGAAATTGACGAAAGAATACCGCCCCAGTAATTAATTTAATTTAATATTTTTTAATATTTTTTTAACCGTACGATGTAGCAGTCAGCGTAGGGGAAAGAGTAGTGATACGCGAGAGAAAAAGATCTTACGAAGAGCACGGTAAGTACCGGCAAGAGGGTGCCCTGAATTAATTCATTTCATTGGTGAAATTTCCACTATTACCATTTTCACTATTACTATTTGTACCCGCGTTCTTCCTTGTGAATAAATATTATAATAATTTGGGATATATTAGTTCACCTTGTATGTAGTGAAGAGAGATTCATGTCTAATGATGTAGATTATGATTCCAACACACAGAGAGGCGTTGACCATTTCGTGAAAATTACTTGTCCCGTAATATTCGTGAATCTCCACACAATCCGGGTCGAAGTCGGGAGCAATTGAAGACATTGCAATAGTGATATTCGGCTTGATGGAACGTCCGTTAGCTAGTGTAAACTGTAGAATGAATGTCACAGTCGATGTTTACAACTGCGTGGGCGCTTTTTGAATGGGTCAATAAGTCATTTCGTTTTTGATTCTGTTTGTGATAAACAGGTAGTCCGATGAAGCCAAATGAAGTGATAGAACTCGGTCGGAAAAAACATTCTGTGATGATTATGAACGGTGGGGGGACAAGATGTCAAAATTTTCTCGGAAAACTCCATCTCGGAAATTTTTGAACAAAGGACTAATCCAAGATGGGGTTTTCCGAGAAAATTTTGACATCTTGTCCCCCCACCATTATGAACTGAAAATCTGTTGAGTGACATTTTTAATGACTATATCTTTCCGCAGGATCCAGTTGGCCGCTTTTGTTATTCTGATAGTTGGCGCTTTCTTCGATCGACTCGATGACGATACTCTTCTAGGAGAGCATAAACAGAGGAATGGTCTGACTCTCTCACTTTCCCATGCTCTCTCGGTTCTCTGATTGACGAGAGAGCATTGCGAAATGAGAGAGTCAGACGATTACTCCATAAACAAAAAAAGGGGAAGGAAGGTGGGAAAGCTGAGCCTCGCTCAGTTTACGTTGACAGTCTTCCGCGCCTCTTTTCACACCTTTCCTCCCATTCTTCTCGCTTCCTCCAGATTTAATTTTTTATCTTTCGTTGGTCAGAGAGGCGAGAGAGTGCACGAAACGAGGAGAGTCATTTGCCAGTCATCCCTGAATCTTGCAGATGGCACGGGTTTGCTACAGCGTTGGCATCGAGCTGGCGGCCTACAAATGCCAGTGCGTCGACAAAAAGAATTCTTCCTGGCACATACAAGAGTCCAAGTACCCTCATTTCTTCTTATTTAACATTCTGTTTCAACTGGGAGTGCATCATTTTCTCTACAGGGGTCAAAAAGAGCTCTAATATGAGCATTTCGAAAATGATGCACCTCCGTATCAACTCTCTATCTCATTCCCATCGGCCGAAAGACCTTAGCCCACCTCAACTCCTCTTCTCAATTTAGATACCATTTCGCTGTCGATGCTGTTCTCTGCGTTGTCCTGCTGGTTACAATAATTAGAAGTAAATACCTTCGAGATGCTTTCAAGGTACGGTCATACTTAGAGACCGCAAGGTAATAGGCCGAAATAAGTGTGCTGGGACGTTCATGGCCGCAATGTGTAGATATTGGTCCAAATAACATCACACTTTTTACCGTTTGTGGATATCTCATCTCTATCGAAAGTTATGCTCAGAAAACCACGCGCGCAAGGCACACCGGGCGTGAGGACGAGATCGGGAGGGAGAGGGAAGGGGGCGGAGTCTCTCTAGCACGTGTCTCTCTCCCTCCCTCCGCCCTCTCGCCTCCCTCTCCCCGCGCTTCACGGGCAAATCGGGGAAAATAGCTAAAATTCTAATTTCTTTTGTAAAAATCCTGAAATATTCGAATTAGTCACGTATTTTTTGCGGAGCTTGGTGCGAATACTAGAAGTGCCCCAAACACCTATTCTTTAACCTTTTTGGTCGTTTTTGACCTACTGAAAGATGACCGACCAAGCTCCGCATCGGGTCACTTATAAAGGATGGTAATAGCTACACAACAAGCCCTTGGTCGTTCAAATCGAAGCAGTACTCGATTTGCCCGCCCTCGGCGCAGGTTTTCCTCGATTCTCTGTCCACACCAAGTGGGCGGAGCTTGCGGTCTCTAGTCATACTTTGGTGGATCGATAATTGATTTTTCTAGGCCAATTTTTGTATTCTGGTTGCGGTAAAACTCGCTGAAGTCCTCTCTATCGTTTTCTACCGCAGTGATCCATATTACCAGTGCTTTGTGGGTTATTTTTTTGCATTTTTTTGAAACTCTAGGACTTAACTGAGACGAAATTGTACAGAAGGAGACCCCGTGGACCATTGAGTTCACCTCTCGTCTCAAGCGGGCGATCGATTCGGGCATCCAGCCGCTGATCACGGTACTTTTATCAAAATCCCCGCGATTTAATTTTTAATTTATTCCAATTTAGTTCCTGCTCCTCACAAATCTAGCAACCAGACTGAAGAGGGCTCTCACTATTCATCATCTCATCCTTTTGGCGTCTCTATGCTGTATTCTATCGGCCTATCCTCTCTACGTTTGCCAGAGGATTCACCACTTGGAGTACAAGAGATTTGGACTTGTGAGTTGATTTTTAAAAAAAATAAAAATTGTTTATCATAATTTTCATTGCAGCTCGCGGAATCGATAACACAGATAAATGGATTATTCAATCTCGGCCTTACTTTCTGGATGTCTAAATTTGTCCGAGGCGGTGAGTAATCACTGTGAGTAGAGATGAAATAAAGGCAGAGACGCAAGAAGTCATCTCTCCATTTCCCGTACTCTCTCACCGGTAAGAGAGGCGAGAGAGCGTGCAGAATGAGGAGAGTCATTTCTTGCCAAGCCATCCATAGTGTGAAATGAAAAAAAAATGAAATGGAGGGACAATTTATCTTTAATTGGACGCAAATTGCAGAAACACGCCATAATGCTATTGCTGTTCTGATTCTCTTTTTCCTAGCATTCGTTCCCTTGGATACCCTGTATTTCTGCTTCTTATGTGAGTTTTTTCGAACTTGTTTCATCGAAATTCGGGGGGCATGACAACTGGGAAACGACATTTGGGCAACGAACTTGCGCAAATTAACATAACTCGCTTCAGAGTTGCTTCTAAAAGTTGGGAGATAGCTCATTCGACGGCAAATCTCAAGAGCAATCGATTGAGCTAGGTCAAAATGCATAAAACGTTTGTACACACATTTTAAATTAAAGTTAGAGACCTGAAACCGGGTGGGTTGCGTAGCTAACATTTGACATACTCGGCGGAGTGAATACGTCAAGTTTGCCGAGAGTTATGGCCCGTTGCCCAAATGTCGTTGCCCATTTGTCATGCCCCCGAAATTCAAGATTGTGATTGACAGAAATCTCTTCAGACCTATCTACGCGCTATTACATCGGATATTGGGGAGAAGAAATGAGCGATCAAATCAAGATTCTGGACAATTTCATTTTCTGGGTCTCTTCCGTTGGTTCGATCATGTATCTCCACAAACTCACGAAGAAATGGAATGAGGGGAACGGCAAAACAGCGAAAACCTCAGAGCTAATGATCGAACTATGAGTGAATTGAACTTGTATTTGTGCATAGGTGTCCTCTTATCCCTCCATCGAAAGTATTCTACCACTTTACCCCGTAAATTCAGAGTTAATGAGTACTAGAAATCCACGATATTAATAGATTGTGATTGTAATTCATGATAAAACGCATTTTACTGTTCAATTGGTCAAAGAATTTCTGCAGTACGAGAATTACTGAAAGTGAAAAGTTCAAAATGTGAAGTGCTAAGCATTAATTTGATTCCCGAAAGTTCTGATCTTTTGTTTAAACCTGCGGATATAGAAAGACTGCTTCAGGTAACGTGTTCAGCACATTTTTACTCAGAATCAGAATCAGAATCTTTATCAGAATCACGAATTGGGTGTTAAATCACATGCTGACCTCTTCTGGTGCTGTACTCTTCTGGTGAAATTGACCGCCAGTCGTCTCCGATAATTGAGTGTATTCCGTCTCGCCATCGAATTCTGGGATGACCCTTTGATCTTCAATTTTACTAGTATATTCCACATTTTTACTTGTATATTCCATTTGTTTCCTTGTTTGAAAACCATTTTCAGATTATACATCGCACAGATGCGCTAGTGTCCATCGGGGCTTGGTCCGACGGATTGGAACTGGATGCTCGATTCGGCAAATATTCGGTGGAAAATACTGGTAGACACATGATCAGGAACAGAAAATACATTGCTATCAGTCACTTTGATTTTCCTCATCGTCTTGTCGAGCGTTAACAATTTATGTGTTAAAGATTCGAGTCTGTATTTTTGGTCTGCTTGATTTCAGAAGTGCCGCACACTCCTTTACTGCAATCAGATCCTCCTTGCGACGCGGTTAGGAAAATTGGGTTTTTTCACTTCAAAAACACGTTCCGAATCACCGGTTGTAGGGAGCGGGCAAGTCTCGACCGGCTTTAAAAAAGGGCCAAGACAGGCAGATTTAAAATAGCCCTCAAACCAGCAGTTCCACCGGGTCGATTGACGAAAAACGACGCTCAGTTTTACTATTCCGTTTCTAAATTTGCTTCTCGCCTTTTTATTCATTAAATTCAGAATGTCAATCGATTTTCTTAATCTTACTGGAGCGGTTCGTGTTGATATACTCAACTTCTTGGATAAGAAAACGATATTTGCGTTGAGAGAGGTGGATCCTTAATTTAAAAAAAGTAAAATAAAATAAAATACAGGTCTCAAAATCAGTGAAAGAAGCTGTTGATTTGTCAGTTATCAGCGCTCGAGAAATTCATTTGATGGACCTTATTTTGGAGGTGAGATAAGCCGATAAGTCCGTACTTTTAAAAAAAAGTTTAATATTTTCAGGATTTCAAAGGAGCCACAACGGTGGCGTTCTGTTTCGGAAATCGCAATGAGTTAATTTTGTTTGTTTTATTTATGCAGCACCGTCGGATTGCAGGATTTCGTGTTCATGATGATGAAGTGTGGCTGATCTGTGTGGATGAGTGTGGATGATCTGTGGCTGTTTCGCAGTAGTGTTGACAAATCGGCACTCGTCTTTCCTCATTTCGCGTGCTCTTTCGTCTCTCTGACCGGCGAGAAATCATTCGAAACGAGAGAGGCGCGTGAAGAATTGTCATCACTATTTCGCAGTATTTAGTTCTGCAAAAAGTGCACGTTACTGACGAGGAAATAGCAATAATTTAAAGCCCAAATGGTATTACAGGTTTTTATCCCTGCATTGACAACTAAAGATCTTAAAAGAATCTTCAAATTTCTAAAACCACACCTCAGAAACGTGAAAATCATCTGTTTAACTCTGGATAAATGTTCAAATGAAATAATCAAACTGGTTCCCGATTTACTCAAAGAAAGTCACATTGGCATGGCTCTTATTCACTGTCAAGAATTTGAGAACAGCTTTTAGTTGGTTTATTGATTATTCATTTTTGGCAAAACAATTTCTAGCTCGAGTTTGCTAACTGTTATACAGCAATGTACGCCTGGCTATGTTGAACTTCACATTGCAGATCTCACAGAAGGTGAGCTATGGAGCTTTTAATTTTTCAAAATTTAATCAATATTTTTCTTAGATTCAATCGCTGGACTTGTTCATTTAACGCGATTTGTCCCAGTTCTTTTCATAATTGTGAAGCGTGCCGTTTTTACGGGATTCGACACACTTTCCGCCGTTCATGAATTATTAAGCGTGAAAGACTCGAAATGCGACTTGCTGAGCGTTGTATTTTACGCACGAAAGTCTAAAGTTTCAATAAATATTGCGGACATAGAAAAACTGCTCCAGGTAACTCCCTCAAATTTTGATTCGCATGTCTCTTTAAAAATGCTTTCAGATTCTACATCGAACGGATAAGGTAGTTGCCATAGGCACTTGGATCGAAGAATTTCAAATAGATGCTCAAATCGGCCCTTATACAGTGAAGACTGTGGATTTGGGCAGGGAAAGAAATTACTTGTACTTTCGGCACTGGGAAATCACATGTAAACTAGTGCCCATATAATTGTCTATGTTTATCTCAACTTTCGCAAACACTAGAATCTGTGTTTAGTGATGAATTAATAAATTAGTTTATGGACTAGTCATGCTGTATTCCTACTACTATAGTTTCTGTGAGTGCATCGGGTGATCGCATTATAAATACCTTTTCAAATTCGGTTCAACTCATGGCATATTCCTTAAAAAATAGCAGTGCCACCGGGGATGTTTTATGTGGGTAGGTACGGTAGTTGGGAGAGTTAATTTACGAAAAAGGACGCTTAATTCTAAGATTCCGGTCCTTTTGACTTTTTCTTCATCAATCCAGAATGTCAATCAACTTTGTTGATCTACCTAAAAAAGCGAGGGCTGATATTCTCAATTTCGTGGACAATAAATCGATATTTGCGTTAAGAGAGGTTGTTCAAAAGAATTTTTAATATAAAAGAGGTTATATTAATTTTTTTGAGAGGCAGGGGCAGATTGACCAAACTGGTTTTCCTTGAATTGACCGAGCGCAAGAATTCGGTATTTTAACGTTTGCCTGCTATTCACAATAACATGAGCAATTTTTCTCTTCTGTTTTATTTGTAATATTTTTATGTGTATTTTCTTAATTTTGCGTTGTTTGATGTGCA
>LS589398.1:1126058-1157005 GCA_900490775.1 Pristionchus maxplancki
TGCACATCAAACAACGCAAAATTAAGAAAATACACATAAAAATATTACAAATAAAACAGAAGAGAAAAATTGCTCATGTTATTGTGAATAGCAGGCAAACGTTAAAATACCGAATTCTTGCGCTCGGTCAATTCAAGGAAAACCAGTTTGGTCAATCTGCCCCTGCCTCTCAAAAAAATTAATATAACCTCTTTTATATGTTTAATTCAATCAAATACAGATTTCCAAATCATTGAAAGAAGACGTTGATTTGTCAGTACTCAGCACACGAGCAATGCATTGGAACGAATTTGCTTGTTGGGTAAATTCATGTGGATGTTTCAGCTAATAATTCCTCGTTTTCAGACAGATGATGGCATTACAGATGTCCGTTTTCAGTTTGACAATCTAACTTTGAGCAGACGCATTATTTTATGGTGCCTTTTCTTTAATTTTCTTACACGACAACTGGAAATCCGTAATTTCCATTGGAATGAAGATAATAGAGTGAATTTTTTTGTCATTTATGCACCTTACAATACTTCACAAGCGATATCTAAGCAAGATTCGGTCGCCCTTTTCCTTGGAGGACCTTTTCTAGTCATTTGAATTTTACTCGCATCGAGAGAATTGGTTTTTGTTTTTATGTTATCACCAGGACGCATTAGTGCTCATCTTACTGAAAATAAGACCATTAAAAATCGCAAATTTTAGAGTCTAAGTTCTTTAATGACGACTGATGAAATTGAACGGTTCCTTGACCATTTGAAGCCTCTTATTGAAAGAGTGCAGTTTGGAACAATAACAGTGCGGATGTGTTCGCATGAAATAGTTCAAGCATGCTCTGACTTTATTCAAGGGAGAACCGTTAATTGTATTCATATTTCTTGCCAAACGTGTGATTGTCTCGATTTGTGAGTTTAAAAAGGTTTACGAAAAATATTCCAGCTAATTAAGCGCTGTTTATTCCCATTTAATCGAGCGATGCACTCCCGAGTCTCTTGAATTTTACATAGACGATCTTACTAAAGGTGATTTTATGATGATAACTTCAAAAAGTGAAAATATCTTCTTAGAATCCATTCGAGGGTTGTCGAGATTGCTGAATATGGCCGGACGAGTCTTTATCAGGGTCGTAAAGTCATTTAATGGATTCAAAGTGGTCCATGTCATTCAAAAATTGCTTGAACAGAAGAACTCGAAATGTTATCGTTTCGCTTTTTGTGGAAACGCTGATGCTTTTGCCACTATGGAGGACGCGGAGAAACTACTTCAGGTTATCCCGGTTATCAATTTTGTCCTGCGTGTCATGACCACACATTGTTTCAGATCTTTCATAGCACAGTCAGAAGGGTGTTTGTCTTGTTGAATGCCGTCGCAACTCCGATGCATACTCAAATTGGGAAGTATTCATTTGACATTATCGGCCGCAGAATAATGACGATGCAAATAAGGCATATGAGAGAATAAAGCTTCAAAATACTGCAATTACCAACAATTTTTTTCGAAATATATATCCTTCACATGAAGAGCTCTCAAAATAATCACTATCAGTCGCGATAATTGTGCTGAATAAATCTTGATCTATATTCAAATTACACGGAGAAATTGAAATTTCACACTCTTGAAAGTTGCCCTTGTAGATGAGGACGAGGATTCTGCGAATTCTTCTCCAAAATCTTTCATACGCTTCATTCGAGTCATTCGGCATGCTAATCGAGTCAAGACAGTGAAACTCGAAACAACGCATAACATGCTCGATTTCCGACGAGCCCTTAGCGCCGTGAAGATCGACAAACTAGAGATCAAGCAAGGCTGCGTGCTTGACGATAAGTAGGTCCTTCTCCACGATCTAGTTTCCCTAGAATGCCTTTCTCAGGTTAACGGTCTCTCAACTCGCCAACATGGTCAGGCTGAACGGCATTGATGTAGTGGAGTGCGACGCGAGTGTGGAGTTCGGGCGGCAATTGAGCGGGTAGCGCTATCTTGGCATTAGAAACAGCAGTGATATTCAGGCAACTTCCTTATCGCGGTGTCAGCCGTGTCAGAAGTGCGTTTAATCGGAGGCAAATGTAGGCGTAGTGATCGGTTTCACAACCTGCACTCGCTGTTTTGCATCACGGAGAAGGCAAAGAGAGAAATACGTGAAGCCATGAGCAATGCCAGAGGGTTAATCACGCTCAAGTGCGCGTGTGGAAAATTCGAGGAATCCTTTATGTCGCCACTTCGTTATTTTTGCAGTTTGTTTGCTGATTACGATCATGATTATAGTCTGGACGACGATGTTTCTTGATGATAGAGTGCATAAATGTTGAACTTTGGCAATTTGTGCGTCTGAGCGGATTAACTCTCCTTTGGCTTCGATGAAATTCGGCCGATCTCTTTGGCCAAGCATGCATGGCTCTTAGGAGGTTTAGACGCTAAAATTCGCTCAAAACGCGCGAAAAAACAAGAGTTGTGGTGATAAACAAATACAGAGTGTGGAAAAGCGATTATTCGAAAGTGTAGTAGCTAAACACAGTAAATCCGCCGCCACTGAACACCATTCAGGGTTTTCAAACGCTACAGTAGTCTGCTTGCCTAATTCCCGGTTCTCCTCAACAAATAATCGCTAGATGCCATTCATTGTTGCTATTCCTGGATCAGACAATGTACAATGCCATGAACTATAGTAGCAAGTGATAAGGCGTTGAAACAAATTCAAACTCTTCATTTCCCGGTCGGTGGCGAGAGACCACGCGAAAGCGAGAGACGACGCGTCGCGGTTGCGTCGCGTCGCGGCCCTGCACTCCCTCCTCCGTCTGCGTCCCTTTGCCCCATTGTGTGTTCATGGCCACTCTCCCTCTCCCTCTCCCCGCTGACCCCCCACCACTCCCTCCTTCCCCAGCTCTTTTCTCGTTCCTTCTCGCGTGTACTTTTAGTTTTACTGAGTTTTCGCGCAGTTTGCCCTACTTTAGCCCAGTTTTCGACGGTTTTCCTCGCTAAAATCGCTATAGCAAGCGTTATTTCTTCTTTTCAGGTAATTACAAACGCTTGAGGACCATGCCGGACAAGGACCTCCCATCGCTACTGCCGGCTCCGTACGAGATCGCTGTGGAGCTGGATAACGGAGATAAGCTCCCTTACGATCTTTCAAAGGTTATACTGGCTCCGCTTCACTGTTTTTCGGCATTTTGACGGATAGGTCTTAGAGGCCAGATTTATGAAAATATAGTGGATCTTTTTAGGTGCTAATGCTGCACCACCACCGGGCGGCTCGCGCCACTCAATTCAACATCCCGCCCGGCATCTGTCCTCAGGCCGCACTGCAGGAGCGGGAGAAGAGGTACGAGTTAGCATTTCTTTGAAAAATTTACCAAAAAACACATCGATCAGGCCGAAATTTGTCTCTTTTTCTATTAGAATTGCTTGAAATTAACATTCCAGAATCAACAAGCGCATCGACGAGCGGATGAAGGACCTGGCCACCTTTAACATTCCCGATGAGCACCGAATCAAGGCCGAGATTGAGCTGAGGGCGCTGAGACTGTCCAACTTCCAAGCTCAGGTATTAATTTATTCCTTCGATTATAACTTAAACCATGCTCATAAACAGTACGGGACTTGCAACCCCGGAAAATTGAAAAGTCTCGGATAATTGATAATCTCATTCTTCCAGATCCGAAGTGAGGTCATGCACGCGCTCAAGAGAGACACAACACTGATCACTGCTCTCAGCCCGTTCGCATACAGGAGAACCAAACGGTTGGTATTATATTCAGCTTCACTCACGGCTTGAAACACTCTATTTAGTTCTTGATTTTTTTGTGGCCAAGTAGGCATTGAATCATCCAATAGTAGTGTCCTTTTTTCAAATCAATGATCCAAAATATAAAATATTTCGATAACAACTTCCAATAATTGAAAATTCCTCAGGCAATCCCTCCGCGAGGCTCGAGTCACTGAGAACCTGGAGAGGCATCGCAAGATCGAGCAGGAGAAGAAAAGACGACAGCAGGAGGCTGACAGACTGGCCGCCATTATGGAGCATGCCAGGAGATTCAGAGAATTCCATCGGTCAGTTAGGTTATCGGTGTCCTTATCATGACATTTCCTTTTGGTGACTCAGTAGGAATAGATGAGAATCAGTCAAAGGTTAGAGATAATACCCAGAGGCAATGCTCCTTATGAACGTGAAGAGATAGGTTGAGACCTGCTTCTTGCAGTGCAACGTGCTTTGGACGAGGATAGGTTGAATGTTCTGAACTAATTCACTACATTTCAGAGGCAATGCCCAGTCCCTGGACAAGACTCGGAAGGCGATCGTCACTTACTTCCTTAACAGTGAGAGGGAGAAGAAGAAGGAGGAGGAGAGGAAGGAGAGGGAGCGTATGCAGAAGCTGAGAGAGGAGGATGAAGAGGGATACAGAAAGCTGCTGGATGAGACCAAGGTGAGATGTTGATGAAGGATGGTGAATATGCCCAGGGGATGTGGGAGACTGGTGCTAAATCTCAGACAGACATTCCCAACAGACACAGTTGTTGACACTCCAGACTAGGATGGATAGGTTGTGAATTGAGTCTCACATGTCATTTACAGGACAAACGTCTGGTGCATCTTCTTGAGAAGACAGATGAGTTCATCGGGTCTCTCACTGGCCTTGTCAAGGCGCATCAAGCCACCGAGGAAAAGAAGAAGAAGGAAGAGGAGGAAAAAGAACATCCCAAGGAAGAGGGAGAGGAGGAGGAGGAGGAAGAAGAAGGACACTCCAAGAATGGACTGAAGAAGGTCAGTGGTGAAAAATCTGGGATTGGAAGGAAACGAAAAACGTGCCCCTAATGGATCAACAAAAGTGGTACTATTTCTCAGATTGGTATTGTATGGAACTGGTAGGTTGTCAGCAATGTGACTGGTGCAATGGAAATGGACTGCCCAATTTCAGGAAGAGGAAGAAGTCAACGATGCAGATTACTACTCCACTGCCCATAGAATCATGGAGAAGATCGACCATCAGCACTCGACAATTGGTGGAGACGACCCGGATCTGCAGCTGAAGCCGTACCAGGTGGGTTCCCTATACTAGATGTACTGCAAAGTAGATGGTAAGTAGGCTAGCAAACAGGTGTATTCACTATTTATTTAGCAATTCACTATGTCAGTAGCTCAAATTAATGGGAAGTAGGCCCGCTAATAGGTGCAGCCCTGGCGATCCATTTTGCGCGTACAGCCCTCTGGAATATTTCCTTCATTCTGTGACAAACAATGCCTTGCAGATTCGCGGTCTCGAATGGATGGTGTCGCTCTACAACAACAACCTCAATGGAATTCTCGCCGATGAGATGGGTCTGGGCAAGACCATTCAGACTATTGCCCTCGTGACGTATCTGATGGAGGTATGGATCTAAGAAGGGGCATGGGTGGAATTTGATACCTACTGGGATGTTAATTGACAGCTGATTGACATCTGTCACTCCGCATTATTTATTATCTTCAACTTGCACTATAGATAAGGAAGAGTGCGTTTCACATGATCCGCCGCGTCCTACCCCTGCATGAAAGGGGATTTACATAAGTACATTGGAGTTTTGCATAATCCGATCTGCACGCGAATGAGAGTGTAGCAATCACTTTCATGGAAAATAGGGCCTAGAGTGATAGCCTGAGGCTAATTACCACGGATTACTTTAGATGAAGCAGAACATGGGCCCGTACCTCATCATCGTGCCGCTATCCACCATCTCCAATTGGCAGTCAGAGTTCGACAAGTGGGCGCCCAACGTGACCTTCATCACCTACAAGGGCAACAAGGTCGGTTAGAGGACTTCTTGATTCACGGAAGAAGAAAAAGGGTCATTCCAGGGTCTCATCGTCAGAAATGATCATAATTGCCTTTGTAGGATCAACGCAAACGCCTGGACGAAAAAGTACGACGAGGAAAGTTCAACGTGCTGCTCACCACGTACGAGTACATCATCAAGGAGAAGGCCATTCTGGGCAAGGTGAGGATCCTTTCTTAAATGATTTCATGGACAAGTATTCTAAAACTGCAACTTGTTGGCGAAATCTTAAATATTCCTTCGTCACAGATCCTCTGGAAGTACATGGTCATCGACGAGGGACATCGTCTGAAGAACGACAAGTCTCAACTGACGACGATGCTGAATCAGTACTTCCGCGCACAGCATCGACTCCTGCTGACAGGTGCGATCGTTTTCTGGGCGGTTATTTACTTCATCATGCTTATCGAGATCCTGAGCATAAGATTATGTCATCTTGTGGGCATATATGAAGTTTGTAATATAGGAACAATATTGTTTCAGGAACTCCCCTGCAAAACAAGCTGACCGAGTTGTGGGCCTTACTTAACTTCCTTCTTCCCTCCATCTTCAAGTCGTGCGGAACCTTCGACGAGTGGTTCAACGCGCCCTTTGAGTCCACTGGAGAGAAAGCCGATCTCACCCAGGAAGAGACCATGCTGATTATCAGGAGACTGCACAAGGTGAGAATTTCAATGTTTTCCATCTTTTCTAAATCTGGCCTCATGGAGTACCGAACAGTAACACGTGTTATTGTTCACAGTAGGGATCAGATACTTGAGGGCGGGATGGATCTCAAGATGACGATTTGCAGGTCCTTCGCCCATTCCTCCTTCGTCGTCTCAAGAAGGAGGTCGCTGCTGAACTCCCCGACAAGACCGAGCACGTGATCAAGTGCGAGATGAGCGCCCTGCAGCGAGTGCTCTACAAGCACATGCAACGGGGTGTGCTGATTGATGGAAAGGCTAAGGTATCGTTATCACTTCGTATATTGCAGTCACTTGTTGATGGAATATAAGTGCCAAAGTTCCAGATGCTGATACTTGTCACAAACTCGAGTCAACTAGGATGTGACTGGGCCAAGTGTTCAGATAAAAATAAATGAGTATTGCATTGCAGCAAGGCAGCACCGCCCTGAACAACACGATGATGCACCTGCGCAAGCTGTGCAACCACCCCTTCCTCTTCCAATCGGTCGAGGAGTCCTGCAGAGTGGCGTGGACGCTGTCGGATTATGTCGGGTAGGTACCATCATTGCACAGTTTCATGCGCAACGCCAGATCTCAGCCAAGCAAAAAAATATGATTTTTCAGAGACGAAATCTATCGTGTGGCGGGCAAGTTCGAGCTGCTGGACAAGATCCTTCCCAAGGTACTGTTTCTAATTTTTTTTTCATAACGAATTTAATGATCATCGGGACAAATATCATCCATTCCTCATTCCAGCTCCAAGCCACTGGTCATCGCACGCTCATCTTCTGTCAGATGACGGAATGCATGCAGATTCTTGCCGATTACTTCGAGTATAGATGTGAGTGGTCCTGATTTTCTAACCCTTAATGTAGGGTCATCTATAAATATTTTTTCGATCAATCAATCCAATGAGTTCTTTCAGCATGGAAGTACCTCCGTCTGGACGGATCCACCGGTCACGAGGACAGAAAGGAACTGCTCCAGATCTTTAACGCACCCGGCTCGGAGTACTCGCTGTTCATGCTGTCCACCAAGGCTGGAGGTACCCTTCACTCTCATTCATCTATCAATAGACCGACTGGATAATCTTGATACATGAGGGATCAATCATTGCTATTCAGGTCTCGGTCTGAATCTGCAGACAGCCGACACCGTCATTATCTTCGACTCTGATTGGAATCCGGCTCAAGACATGCAGGCGCAGGATCGAGCGCACAGAATCGGACAGACCAAGGAGGTGAGGATCGCTCTCTTGCCTTCAATCGTGTATCCTCCTAGACATAATGAGCATCGATGGTTCTTCAGGTCCGCGTGCTGCGTCTCATCACCGCCAACTCGGTGGAAGAAAAGATTCTAACTGCAGCCAGGTAAGAGTGGTCCTTTGAAATGAGAGAGGCTTTTCAATGAGCTTGTTGAATCATCACTTCTTCAGGCACAAGATGAACCTGGACGGCAAGGTCATCCAGTCGGGCAAGTTCAATCAGATGTCCACAGAGGCGGAGAGAAGGAGGTTGCTGGAGGAGATTATCAGGTGAGCAATGCGAGTCTTTATCTCTCGACGATGAGATGCTTCAGATCGATCAACTGTTCTAGTAGCTTAGATTGTAATGCATCATCTTTGCAGCGCCGAAGTCGACAAGACCAACGAGGCGGACGTCCCGGGCGACGAGGCGGTCAACATGCTGCTCGCCCGCTCTGAGGACGAGTTCAACATCTTCCAGAAGATGGATGAAGAGAGGAAGGCGGAAGAGGCGGCCAAGGACAATCCGATGCCGAGACTGGTGGAGGAGAGCGAGATACCGGCGGATATCACTAAGTGAGTGTTTCCTTTCGCTTCTTCTTGCATTTTGCAACATACGAACAAAACACATGAAAACCCATCAATTATCGGTATCATTCCATTATTCAAGTATCTGTTCCATACTTGGTAGATCTGAATAGAGATGACTATGGTGATGTATGTTCAATGAACGATGATTGCAGGGCATCGGAAGTCGCGCAGAAGCGAGCGACGGACATCGAGAATGGAACGGCAGACCTCAAACAGGATGTGGACAGGAAGAGGAAGAGGAAGACGGTGAGGACTTCTATCCAACTTCTTCTACATGTCCACTTCTTCCCACCCTAGAGACTTCTTGAGCATATCTAGTTTCTGATCAGCCTGGAGTAACTTTAATTTTTTCCATTGAATAATTTCCCTGCAGATCGACTACTCGGTCGGCCTGGAGAGTGACGATGTCTGGTTGGAGAAGGAGGGACTGGTGCTAGATGACGATGATGACGAGGAGAACGGGAAGACGCCGCGGAAGAAGAAGTCCAAATCGAGGTCGAATGAGATCGAGGAGGAGGAGGCTTGATCATCTGATGGGTCGTTTAGGAACTTGCTTCGAGGAACTCGCGATTTGTGACCCTATTTTTATATTTTTCTCCTGAACTCCACATCGCGCGTTCCAAAACGCGAGTATTTAAACCCTATGAATTACTTGTTCCCCTTTCAATTAGGCTGTTGCCTTGAATGATCTGCACTTATTATTTATTTATTTGCTCACGTATCTGTACACTCGCAAGACACCTGTGAATAAAGCGATTGGTATGACGAATCTCGATTCAACAGTAGTGAATAGGGTTCTCTTGTTGGAATCAATTCCGGAATTCCACTAGTGAGAACAAAGGTGTAACGCAATTCAATTCGTTCCATCCCCTTCTCTCCCTTGCGGTGTGTTCGCCTCATTCCTCACTCGAGCGAGTCGAATAAGCGGGCAAGATTCCATCACTCTAATGGACACCCTCCCTTCTCCCTTCTCGAGTCTCTCTCGAGTCGTGCGTGGTGTAACCCAAGTCGGAGCGGGAAGCGCGCTGCTGTGAAATCTCCACTAGAGAGCCCGGGAGATAGAGTCTTGAAGTAAGTAACTCAAGACGGATCCTCACTTTTATTTCACGAGTTTAAGGCAAAGTGGTGACCAGAATACGCATTTATCCGCAGATGGAACCGAATCGAATCGAGTTATACTTGATGAACAGAGTCTTATCCCATCAAGGGCGGTGCGATTATTGGGCAAGATTATTAGAAGTGGATGAAGTAGGATGGGAAACGATAGAAAACGGATCTGGATGGCGATATCCGAGAGGGTAAGGAGAGAGGGAGGGTAAGGAGATCTGTGGATTAGGAAACTATGGATGGAGAAGGTGACTAGAGTTGAAATCAGCTATGGAACAAACGAGAATTCAGTAGTTGGATCGACGAATTACGGGGAACTAGTTGGATCGATGAATCGAAAAATCTTGGCGAGGAAGACTGTGCAGACGAACTTCTTATCTCCTTTCGCCAGTACCCAGTTGACTTGGAAGAGCTCGCCCTGCAATTCGAAATTTGAATACCCGCCATTATTTCCCAGATTTTTCGCCGTAGTGCAAAAATGACCGATTTTTCGGTTTTCCAAGAAAGTTGGCGCGAAATTCAAATTCGCACCTTGGGGTAGCTGCGGTCGATGTGGAACGCCTGGCTGTAGGTGTATTCTTGGGAGCCAATCAACGGGCAGGTGATTCCTCCGTGCTTACAAGTTTCAAAGTCCTGCAAAGATCAAAGATCAGGCTGGGGGAGGATTATGGTACCCAGTAACGTCATCGAGACTACCCAGAGATCAAAGATCACTCACAGACATTTCGTAGGGGAGCGTCGAGGCGCCAAATTTGGCGCGGACGCTCGTTTCCAAGTCAGTGACGCCAGTCTCATCTGCAAGAGATCAAAGATCAATCTGGGCTGTCCGCAGACTCTCTCAATTTCCTTGCTCCCTCGCAATCAGAGATCGTGTCCCGGCTTTCATTAAAGACTACCAAGACGGTCGTGAGAGAGTCAGATTCCGGTTCTACTAATTTCCGGTTCCGCTAGTTCCCGGCTCCGCTAGTTCCCGGTCGCCCAATTGACGGGTGCGCCTGTTCTCTCACTCGCCCTCTCTCGCTCTGCAGGCGTGCTAGTGCACCCTGACCCCCGCACCTGATCTTTCGATTGTCAGAGCGGGAACTCAGGATTAAGGATAACACTCTCGCCAGGAGACCAAAGACCAAAGATCACTCACTGGACACGAAGGTGATCTTTATGGTCGGCTTGGTATGGGCATAGAAGAGGCACGCCTACAAAGATCAACGATCAATGATTGAGTCCTCTTCAGAAATTCAAAATTCTTCTACACAATATTACCAACTTTTCACAAATTTTCGATTTTCGGCGCGAATTCAAATTTGAATTACCTGTTTCGTCGTTCCCTTGACCTCGACGTCGTAGAGCGAGCACTCGCTCGCCTCGAGGGTCTTGACCTCGAAGAGGGAGTCTGCAAAGGATCAGCCATCCTCACTTGACTTCAAATCAGAGAGGGGTCTATAGGGAATAAGAGAGACCCAGAGTAATCTCCGCCAACTCCTACGGCAGACTAGATGTACAATTAGAGACCGCAAGCTCCGCCTCTTTTAAGGGAGAAAGGAATCGGGCAAAACCTGCGCCGAGGGAGCACAAATCGAATTCAAATCCGTTTCGAGTGATCAAGTGCGCGTTCTGTAGCTATCCAGAGCCTCTATAAACGGCCCGTGGAGCAAAATGATCGGACAACTTTAAGTAGGTCAAAATCGATAATAAGAGGAGCAGAGTATGTAATTAAAGGCTTTCTACTTATCGTATCATTGTGCTCCACTCGCAATATGTTGCTTATATTTTTAAAAGAACATTAGAGAAGAAAAAACGGAAATCAGAAGTGTCCCCGAATTGTGCTTCTCTTTGAAAGAAAACAGTCCGCGCGTATTTATTTGATTCCCACTTCCGTTGTTTATCTCAAGCATTTGCAAAACCTTTGCAACCTACCGGACTCGAACCTCAAGCCGCGGGATTGCAAAGCAGACGCGCTACCTCTGCACTATCGACGCATGCTAGGGAGAGCTCTCCCGATCCCTCAAGATCACTGTGCATGGAATTAGGCTCCGCCCCCTGTGTATTACTACCCGATTTCGAGTCGATCATGTAGGGAAATGAGAATGCACTTTTTCAGCTCAAGCGCGGCTTACAGAAAAGATATTCACAAACGTCCAAAAGTATGATGTTATTGGGGTCCTGAGGGACAGTTCGGCTACTGTTTTGAGAGCAGTCGATGAAAACGACAATACACCTTGCGGTCTCTATGTACAATGAAGGAATCAGAAGATCGGGACAGAAGTATAGCGATCAAAGGATGAATCATAAGGTGGTGCGCTAGTGATGCTGTTGTTCAGGTGAGTGGTTCCCTCGGTAGTGAAAGATCAAAGATCAATCGACTTACTACAATTTTGAAACGGTACGTCGGTGAACGTCGTGGCCGAGACAACAGCGATGAGGGCGAGGGAGAGGAGAGGGAGACGGGTCATGACCTGAAAGGGCGAATTGCATATCACTGCTCTCACCTAAGAATCAACCTAAATCTGTCAGCGATCCAAATTTCGATACCCGATTTTCAACGGATTTGGGCTCTATCAGACCCCTCTAGGCCCCCTGTGAACGGATTAGTGTCAGAGATGTTTCCTCGCCGAGCTGCAGCACCGGTCGGGTGCAGCCTGCCATCTTTAAGGCTGTTTTTCTCCCCTATAACGAGGTCCCCGGGAAAACTTTTCTGAAAGAGCTAAGGCTCTTTTTCGATGCTCTATCGACCCACACCGGTTGCATATCAATATCTTTATTATTTAGACTGCTATGTGCGCCGAGAATTATTGAGAAATCCATCGCAAAAGCTAAGGTTTTTTTTGCTCAGGATTGTAGAGCTTGTCGAGAGGATTCGAATGATAGGTCTGCGCTCTCATATCGAGGGGGGTGGCTATATTTTCAAGCCCGATAAATGGTTTTAAAGATTTGAAGTTTTTTTTCAACAATCTTTTACCGCTTCATTCCGCACTCTCACGCACAATGACCCGGTCTCGTTCGCTCAAATTGAGTTGCGTTTCATTTCACAGCCATCATTCCTAAACATCCAAATTAACTGTTTCGTTTGACTTTACTGTGAAATGAAACGTAACTCAATTTGAGCGAACGAGACCGGGTCATTGTGCGTGAGAGTGCGGAATGAAGCGGTAAAAGATTGTTGAAAAAAACTTCAAATCTTCAAAACCAGTTATCGGGCTTGAAAATATAGCCACCCCCCTCGATATGAGAGCGCAGACCTATCATTCGAATCCTCTCGACAAGCTCTACAATCCTGAGCAAAAAAAACCTTAGCTTTTGCAATGGATTTCTCAATAATTCTCGGCGCACATAGCAGTCTAAATAATAAAGATATTGATATGCAACCGGTGTGGGTCGATAGAGCATCGAAAAAGAGCCTTAGCTCTTTCAGAAAAGTTTTCCCGGGGACCTCGTTATAGGGGAGAAAAACAGCCTTAAAGTTGGCAGGCTGCACCCGACCGGTGCTGCAGCTCGGCGAGGAAACATCTCTGACACTAATCCGTTCACAGGTGTCCTAGAGGGGTCTGATAGAGCCCAAATCCGTTGAAAACCGGGTATTGAAATTTGGATCGCTGACAAGAATCAGCCATTCCAAGTCGATTCTTAGGTGAGAGCAGTGATATTGATTGGTAGGTCACGGAGCGAATATCGAGCGACAGCAGCGGAATATTGATCGAATAGATAAGGTTGTGAGCAGGTGGTGAACAACTGAAGGCCACAGTAGCCATTCAATGCTATGGTTACGGTAGTCTAGAAGAAAGAGAAGAGGATACGGTAGCGGATCCCTCGGATCCGACCTCTCTCGGGCAGATCCTTCCCTCCGAACTGACTCGGCGGACTCGTTCCTGGTTTACTGCCCCCCTGTCTCTCTTTCTCTCCCCGCTCTCCTCGAATCGCGTTCTCTCTAATGTGGCGTTAAAAATCCCGAAAAAGATCCGATCTTTGACATAGAGCCTGTTAAAAAATCATGCAAAGATCCGACCTAGCAAAGAAAAGGACGAGGCTATTGAAAATCGTTATCTACTTACTATTCCGGGCGTTATCCCAACATTTGGAACTTACCTAGTTGGCAGCCAAGCTCCTGAGAGGGGGAGTGAGAGAACAGGCGCACCCGTCAATTGGGCGACCGGGAACTAGCGGAGCCGGGAACTAGCGGCACCGGAAATTAGCAGAGCCGGAATTTGACTATTTCACGACCGTCTTGGTGGTCTTTAATGAAAGCCGGGACGTAGATCCTTGTGCTGAGAGGTTTTATACTTGAGTTTTGATGTCGACGTGAGTCTGCCAGTTGATCTATGTGACTCCTTGACCCTCTCTTCTCTCTTCTCTCCTCTCGAATTGTGCGTGGTGTAACACAAGTCGGAGCGGGAAGCGTGCCGTGAAATCTCCACTAGAGAAGAAAGAAGAAAGAGTCTCGAAGTAAGTAACTCAATACGACTCTTAACTTCAACCTCAGGAGTAAAAAGGCGAAGAGGTGACCAGAATACGCATTTATCCGCTGTTTGAACCGAATCGAATCGGGTTTACATGATGAACAGAGTCTTATCCCATCAAGGGCGGTATTGCTTATTCGATGGTTTAGTATTGAGGAATCGATAAAGTAGGATGGAAAAGAGAGCACGAAACGGATCAGGATGGCAAGACAATCCGAGTTCTGTGGATTAGGGAACTATGAATGGTGACTAGAATGAGCAGTCAGCTATGGAGAAGTAGTAGTTGGATCGAACAATGAAGGAGTCGAAACCGGAAGTGGATGGTATTCTATCCGAGTTCGGCAGAGAAGGGAAAGAGAAGTACTGTTCAGCTATCGACCAAACGAGAAGCAGTGGAGAATAATTGGATCGATGAATGAGGAATCGGAAATGAGGGTGACAATCAACAATCCGAATGGGCCAGAAGGGGAGAGGGAGAACTGAACGTGAGCCGAGGGAATTGATCTCGCAGGATCTTACAGGGCGAGAGAGTGGAGAGAATCGAGAGAGTATGCGGCTCTTGATCGTTGATCTACTCAATCTTGGCCAAGAAGACTGTGCAGACGTACTTCTTGTCTCCTTTTGCTAGTGCCCAGTTGACTTGGAAGAGCTCGCCCTGCAATTCGAAATTTGAATTCCCGCCATTATTTCCCAGATTTTCGCCGTAGTGCAAAAATGACCGATTTTTCGATTTTCCATGAAAGTTGGCGCGAAATTCAAATTCCCACCTTGGGGTAGCTCGGGTCGATGTGGAACTCCTGGCTGTAGACGTACTCCTGGGAGCCGACCAGCGGGCAGGTGATGCCTCCGTGGAGGCATGTCTGATAGTCCTGCAAAGATCAAAGATCAGGCTGGGGGATTATGGTAGCCAGTGACGTCATCGAGACTACCCAGAGATCAAAGATCACTCACAGACATTTCGTAGGGGAGCGTCGAGGCGCCAAATTTGGCGCGGACGCTCGTTTCCAAGTCAGTGACGCCAGTCTCATCTGCAAGAGACCAAAGATCAATCTGGGCTGTCCGCAGACTCCCTTCAATTCCCCTATCAATCAGTGATGCGGGCTTTCATTTAAGACGCCTACGACGGTTCCGGATCTGCAAATTCCCGGCTCCGCTAGATCCCGGTTCCGGTTCTTCTAATTCCCGGCTCCGCTTGTTCCCGGTTCCGGTTCTTCTAATTCCCGGCTGCGCTAGTTCCCGGTCGCCCAATTGACGGGTGCGTCTGTTCTCTCACTCCCCCTCTCTCGCTCTGCAAGCGTGCTAGCGGCTAGTGTAAGACTGCACCCTGACCACCGCACCTGATCTTTCGATTTGCGAATGTTCAGAATAAGGGAGAACTATCGCCAAGAGACCAAAGTCCAAAGATCAAAGATCACTCACTGGGGACGAAGGTGATCTTGATGCGGGGCTTGGTGTCGGCCTTGAACAAGCACGCCTGCAAAGATCAACGATCAACAATTGAAGTATCTTTACTAATTCGAAATACCTCTACACAAAATGTCCAATCTTTCGAAAATCTACAATTTTCGGCGCGAATTCAAATTCGAATTACCTGCTTGGTGACTCCCTTGACCTCGACGTCGTAGAGCGAGCACTCGCTCGCCTCCAGGGACTTGACCTCGAAGAGGGAGTCTGCAAGGATCAGAGATCACGCAGCGTCGTTGAGCTATTCTTCTAACTCTTCTTGTACGCCTATTGTTCGATTTAGCAGGACTATTCAGAAAAAAGGGGATAGATGCAAAAGGTCTACAGAAAAAGTGGCTGCACCGGATTCCGAACAAACTATTCGGAAGATCAGAAATCGTAGATCGAAGATCAGACTCACTGCAATTTTTGAAGGGGACCACAGTCGCCGAGACAGCAACGAGAAGAGTGAGAGAGACGAGGCAGAGACGGGTCATGATTGGACCTGAATGGAGGCGATGAATAACGATTGGCAGGTCCCGAAACGCATAACGAGCGACAGTAGTGAAATGTTGATCGAATGGGTACATGAGCAGGCAGTGACTGACGGCCACTGTGGCCATTCGATGCTAGAATACGGTAGCACAAATGTAGAAAAGAGGGCTACGGTAGCGAAACATTTATCGAATATTATTCAGGGATTACTGTAGCATAGAGGTAGTGGCGCTGTGGGATACGGTAGGGGACAGGCATTGAGCACATGTAATACTAAACTAGAGGCTACTGAAGTAGATCAGGCTCTTCTACGGTTACGGTAGCCTAGAGGTAGAGAAGAGGGTTACGGTAGTCGACCCCGCAGAGTGATCCGACCGATCTCGGGACCTTCCCTCTCTCTGAACTGACGGACTCGTTCCTGGTTGACTACTCCCCGCCCTCTGCCGGTCTCTCTTTCTCTCCTTCTCTCATCGAATCGCGTTCTCTCTAACCACCATTCGTGTCTGGTTCTCTCGCTTTCCCTTTGTCTCTCGCCCTCAAGTCTCAGAACTTCATCGCTCGCAGTAAGGTTGGCAGTTGTTCTGGGCCTTACTGCGTTGACGATCCCTTTCCGACGAGAGATAAGGCAAAAGTGAGAGACGCAGGCAGAGTTGAGTAGGTTCTATGTAGTAGAGATTTGCCGTGCTATCCGCCTCTTACTACTTGTGTAACACCACGCACACACGAAAGAGACGTGAGGGTCAAGAGAAGTCACAGAGATCAAACGCAGAGAAGTCTCGTCTCAAACGTCTCAGGTTTCATGAGATTTCGGGATCTTTACTATACAATAAGACTCAAATTTGAAGGAAGCTCGAAATACGACAGAGATAATGTACAATTCCATTCATGGAAGGCCCCGTCAACTGTAAACTAAGAAATGAGAGAGCTGAACGTCCTGGGCCTTTCACTCAGAAAGTATCACTATCCATCATCCTCATTTCTACTTCTTTTTCCTTCTTCTACTTCTTCAGCCCCTCCGTAATCTTCCCGCTGGCATAGTTAGAGTGCCTCGACATCTGCTTTGCATTAGTGAGCTGGCCTGCCGTTTTACAGCCGAGACTCGGATTTCTCGCCAGTGAGAGAAGCGAGAGAGCGTGCGAAATGGAGAGAGCAAGCGATCACATAACTAGAAGCCAGATGGGATTCTCAGAGTGGAATGGAAGGGAATGGGCTCCAGATGTGGGGAAGCGCCGAATGGAGATGGGAATAGAATCTGCAGAAGATCCTCGGGTTTCAAGAGCGGAATGGAAGACCAAGCACAGTGAATGCAAATCTCGCCAGTGAGAGAAGCGAGAGAGAGCGTGCGAAATGGAGAGAGCAAGCGATCACATAACTATAAGCCAGATGGGATTCTCAGAGTGGAATGGAAGGGAATGGGCTCCAGATGTGGGGAAGCGCCGAATGGAGATGGGAATAGAATCTGCAGAAGATCCTCGGGTTTCAAGAGCGGATTGGAAGACCAAGCACAGTGAATGCAAATCTCGCCAGTGAGAGAAGCGAGAGAGAGCGTGCGAAATCGAGAGAGCAAGCGATCACATAACTAGAAGCCAGATGGAATTCTCAGAGTGGAATGGAAGGGAATGGGCTCCAGATGTGAACGGAGAAGCTTCGACTGGAGAAGGGAATAGAATCTGCAGAAGATCCTCGGGTTTCAAGAGTGGGATTGAGAGAAGGAAATTGTCTTATAAGAGTTTGCCCTAACTCATTCTCGATTAGACCAACACCCCTAGTCGATTTCTTTCCCTAGATAATTAGAGTAGTCAGAGACACTATTCGCACTATTAGATAGCATTGAAAATTAGTGGGGAAAACCGTGTAAATTTCCTCTTTGTGTGTACTTGCGACTTCAACAACATCCAATTCAATGACGTTTGCTTTCGAGTGTTTGCTTTCTGGTCTGCTTCTAGTACTAGACTGTAGGGTTGACCATTCGGAATTCGGAATTTCCGAAAAATTGAACCAATTATCTCCAGTTTTCCGGAAAACTGAGTCGAACAATAGATCTTTCCAAGACTTTTCCGAAAAACTTCATTTTCCGAATTGTGATAGAAAAGTGCGGTGGGAAATGACTGCGAAATGGTTATGTTTCACTGATAGAATGAATTTCAACCCTTTTGCCTCATAATCAGAAGTGAAGGAACCCTTTTCGACTTGATATCGGATATTTATTCTATCTCTGAAACATAACTCTACGTCAGCTCACACCGCTCGACAAATCCACGAGTCGGAAAATGAAGTTTTCCGGAATAGTTTCGGAAATGTCCATTGTTCGACTCTTTTATCCGGAAAAGTGGAGATAATTGGATTAGTTTTTCGGAAATTCCGAATTCCGTTTCGTTTCGACGACCCTACTAGACTCGGGCAACGGCAGGGACCGGTGGGGCCACTACTGGCGTCGGTACTGGGGCTGCTGCCACAGCCGGCCTAGGCGACACCACGGCTTTCGCCGGCATCTGCGTCTTCGGGGTTACGGTAGGCTTCGCGGTGAGACGCAGCGAGTCGTGATCGATAGGCGTGCGCTTGCTGGGCGGCGTCCCGGACGACTGCGTCGGCTCGGGCAGGAGCTGCAAAATGATTTCCGGTTCCGGAGCCGCACCACGGCGACGTTTCCTAATGTGATGCCGTGCCACTGACCTCCTGCAGGCTGGCCGCGAAGTGGAAGCCGCCCCAGAGCACGAGGGCTGCAATCGATCGAAAATACGACTGTTCCAAAATTGTGGCTGAAAAATAGTTATTGCGTCTTATGTTCGGTGATGTTGAGGTATGCTAGTGTTGAGAGAACACAATAACGATAAATCAGGCGATCTCACCTCACAAACAAATGCTCGTATTTGAATTATTCGGGAGCTGAGAACAGACAAGTCAACGGCATCTTTACTTGACTTGGAAACGAAAGAATCAATTATGGAGACGAGAATTAGTTGAAACGCATAGCTGAGGTACAATAGGGAGATCAAATGAACGAATTTCCAATTGGGAATGTAAGGGTCGTTTCCAATGAATTACGCAACACGTCTGGGAATGAGGAATGGTCTGACTCTCTCACTTTCCCATGCTATCTCGCTTCTCTAGCATTACGAAATGAGAGAGTCAGGTCATTCCTCCTGGGAATGGATATGCACCCTCTGGCATCGCTGCGCGTCGCGCGTCATTTCTTTTCCGAGGATGCGTTAATTCGCTCAGACGCACACATGGGCACAATTGAACATTTATGCACTTTATCATCAAGAAGCGTACTGAGAACGAAATCACGACATCAAGGTTTCCTCGAATTTTCCACACACGCACTTGAGCGTGATTGACCCACGGGCATCGCTCGTGGCTTCACTTATTTCTCTCTTTGCTTTCTCCGAGATGCAGAACAGCGAATACACGTTGTGATAGCGATCATCGCGCATGCATTTGCCTCCGATCATCCGAACATCTGATACATCCGACACAGAGATCAGGAAGTTGTCTGCATATTGGTTCTGAGCTGCATTCAAAGACTAAGACCCACTCAATTCGTACCCGAACTCCACACTCGCGTCGCACTCAACGATATCAATGGCGTTCAGTCTGACCATGTTGGTGAGTTGAGCGATCATGAACCTGTTTGAGCCGGGGATTAAGGTTCTTGGAAATAAGGCACTACTATAGAACACCGGCCACGGCTAATCTTACTTGCGAATGGATCAGAATGAGAAAGAGATAGGGATGAAGGAAACGTGAGTTTAGTCTTGGCCGGTGTTCTATAGTAGTGCAGGAAATAACACTTACTTGTCATCCACAACGCATCCTTTCTTCACCTCCAACTTGTCGATCTTCACTGATCCAAGGACTCGTCGCAAATCGCGAATGTTGTGCGCTCCGACGAGCTCTAATATCACAGTTTGCGCTCGACTCGAGCGCCGAATCACTCGATTGGCACGCATGATCGATTTTCGCAAACGCTCGTCAGCATCCCCATCTTCCTCCACAATGACATTGTTAATTCTGCAATACATTGTCATCAGAGAACGATAATATGGAAGATCGAAACTGACGGGATATTTCCCACGCGGGCACTGATTTCCTCGGCCAATCCACGTTTTCTTGACCGGAGAAAGGAGAATAAGGTTATTCGGCCCTTGGTATGGGGTATCTCCGGGGTATGGGGTTCCTCCGGAATATGGGGTTCCTCCGGGACCTAGTTGCAAGAAGGTATCAAGGAAAAGAAGGAAATGAAATAGAGATGTCGAGGAAACTTACAGACACGAGTGGTCTTTGTTCATCGTTCGGCTCTGCCGGTGTGACATGACGAATGTGATGCCACTGAAGGCTCGATCCAACTGTGATACCTGTGGGGTCATATTTTGATAAGGGAGACCCCATGAAGAACCGCACTCATTGGTCGTATTCGGGTGGGGATACTATTTTTGAACGGGTCATTTTAGAACTCCTCAGGGAAATGTCGTCAGGGAAAAAATAAAATGTCGTCGAACACCACTGGAGATCAAAAACTTTCTGAAGAGTTCTAAAATGAGAAGTTCTAAAATGATCACCCCCGTCGTATTCTTGCACAATCAGTGACAGTTTTCTTGCAAGTTATGCATGAAGCAAGGGAATATGTTGCTGACCTCTGATTTCACTCCTATATTGGTTGATGCGGATATTCTCGACATCGACGTCGGTCCTTCGACGCAGATTGAGTCGATGGAAGGCAGTCTGGAGACGTGCTCGAAGATGAGGGCGCGCCATGCGTGGGAGATCTCAAAAGAAGTTTCTCAGAGGGAAATAATGGAGCTACTGCTTCTCAACTCTCCCTTGACTTGTTTCCCTCTTAGCTCTCTCTCTGGTGTTTTCTGGCATTCTGCCGTCTATCCCGAGTGATTTTCGAAAGAAGTAAACGACGCCACTCCAAAATATTCAAAAACACTTGGCTCACCTGTCTCATGCTCCACTGCGATTCTCCATCGTCCAGTCTGACTGTCAAGCGAATAATGTCCGCGGGAAGAGTGGCGAGGTTGGGAGAAGGAGGAGGAGACGATTCGAGGGATGGAGATGGCTCCATGGAGAAGAACTCGTTCATGTAAAGACGCCGAGTCAAAGAAAACCAGCAAGCGTCCTCACGCAAACCAGAGCGACAATTTATAAGAATTCAAACAGTATACACGCCATTGGAACGAAAAGACTGTTGTGCTGACATCCTGAAGGAGATGATGCCTCGTATGTGTTGTTCCCTTTTAATTAATCTCGTTTGCAGTTTTGAAATGACAGATAAACAAGCCGAATATTTGCATCAATCATAGTTCGTGACATTATCATTCTTCCTCAATTCTACCCATGTCCTCGGTCGAATTCGGAATGTAAGCGTCGTTTCCAATGAATTACGCAACGCGTCTGGGAATGGATATGCACCCTCTGGCATCGCTGCGCAGCGCGCGTCATTTCTTTTCCGATGAAGCGTTAATCCGCTCAGACGCACAAATGGGCACAATTGAACATTTATGCACTTTATCATCAAGAAGCGTTCTGAGAAGATCACGAAATCACGACATCGAGGTTTCCTCGAATTTTCCACAAACACATATTGACTCAATTCACTTCTACATTATCGAATTAAACCATCCATCTCCAGTCTTCGTACAAAAATATTTTGGCCTTTTACAAAACTGTAATGAGACCTAGCAATGGAGAGAAGACGAATAAGTTGCGCAGTAGACAAATAAATAGTGGAACAAGGAACGGATGGACCGTTGTAGCCGCTTCTTAGTGTTCCTCGCGGAATTCATCCAACGACTCCTCCTCAGCGGATAGGGCAGAATTGGTTGCGTCACTCTGGAAAAATAAATGTAGTTGTAGGTGTCGTTGTCACGTCGTCCATCACCTAATGACGCCGTGAATGCGTTCTATGTAGCGTATAGAGGCAGTAAAGGTAAAGGTAAAGGTTCGGCCACATCAGGCGATTTTACAGTCGAAAGCGACTGCGCTAGGTGGTGCTCGTCGGTGGGCCGACTTGCACGCTGGGAATACGATACCCTTGCTTTCCCAATGCTTCTAGGGCACGTTACCTTTTGGGATAGAGGGATTGGATGGTTTTTATAGAGGCAGTGGATGGAACTAACCAACGTAGACTGCTCTCCATCGTCATCATCCGGTTGGACGTGCAAAGCATCTCCATGGTCGATCTGAGCCGCGGGAGGATCAGCTGCTGAAGTGGACACTTGAGCAGCGATGATTGGGGCAACCTGAATTATTCCATTGTTCCTGTTCCATTGTATCGAAGGCTCACGAGTTTGATCCCCACCCAGGCCAACCAAGCCCTCCATCCCTCCGGGGTCGGTAAATTGGTAGTGACTTCGGTTGCAAAAAGGTAACGTGCCCTAGAAGCATTGGGAAAGCAAGGGTATCGTATTCCCAGCGAGCAAGTCGGCCCTCCGACGAGCACCACCTAGCGTAGTCGCTTTCGACTGTAAAATCGCTTGATGTGGCCGACCTTTCTTTTTACCTTCTTTTACCTGTTCCAAGACCCGCTAACAGAAGAGAAACTCACGACAGGTTGTTTCTTCATTCTCTCTTCTTCTTTCCTTCTTTCGTCGTCCTCGGTTCTCTTACGGTAGCGCAACACCGCTGCAGCATGATCTGCGCTCAACTGAAAAAAAGATGAAAATATCCCGTATTCTATAAAATTTGATCTCGTAATGGATGCAACTCAAGACGGTTCATGCCTTTCCATTATTCCATCTATGCACGGGTGGTAAAAGCCTCGCAACAGCCACTGGTCGTCCCAGGATAGGTCTTAGTTGCTAACAGGCGAAGGGGTGGCACAGCCCGCCCTTGCGTGGAAAAGCCTAACTACCTTTACCTTTATGACTTTTTACCTTTCTAAGGGTTTCAATAGCATCGAGATGGACGGCTTGATGCTCAGGGACTGTGTCGACGATTGCATTAGCATCGCGCAACTGAAAATTTGAGCACTAATTAATCTTTAATCTTAATATTTAATCTTTATTCACCAACGCAACATGTACCGTTCAGGAATAATTATTAATCATCGATATGGCAGGCACGTTTGGAAAAACTGAACCGACCTCCGCTTCCTTCTTCTCGATCTCTTCTTCCTTCGAAGCCAAGAGATCGCGAAGCCTCGCGATCTCATCATCGGCCTGAAAAATGGTTTATCATTACACATAAGAATCATTCCGTAGATGAGCAAAAAATAAAGTAACTAGCCTCCTTCTCCTTCTGCTTGAGCTCGGCATCCCTAGCTGCGAGCAGATCTCTCAGGCTCGCAACCTGGCCCTCAGCCTGCAATGTTTGTCCTTCGTCGTGAACCTCCACCAAAATTTCACGAAGATCGACGATATTCTGCATTGCCATTCCAATGTCGATCCTTCACTAAACTCGAAAACTGCCCGAAAGAGAAAATTTACATCTCCCAACTGTTCCTCCAATAGATCAGCTTCTTGCATGGCCTTATCCCTCTTCTCGATAGTTTGACTGAGGTCGATTTCGAGTCTCTCGACCTGCAAATATACTCTATTTTTTCGGCATTTCCCGGCTCTGTTCGGATTTGGGGGACCCATGGTCAATATGGGGGACCCATAGCAATATGGGGGACCCATGACCCACCTGACAATATGGGGGACCCATGGTCAATATGGGGGACCCATGACCCACCTGACAATATGGGGGACCCATGACCACCTCTGGCAATTTGGGGGACCCATGACCCCCTCTGACAATATGGGGGACCCATGAAAATATCTGGGTCCCATGTCAGATTGTTTTGATAATCATTTTTCTCTATATTTTTGCTGCATCGTATTGTTATTTTGTGGCCCTTTGCGTGTAATAGTGTTTGTTCAAAGGCATCCACCCCAAAACCAATACCTCAAATGTCAATACCCCAAGGCCCAGGTACGAAAAACCTACTACCACTACCACTCGTAATCCGACTACCACGAGACCCAGACGCGGAAAACCTAGCACCACTACCACAACCACTCCCAATCCCACTACCACGAGGCCCAGACGCGGACGATCTACTACCACTACCACTCCCAATCCCAGCACCAGTCCAACCACTTCAAAACCAACGAAAAGACCAGATCTCAGATCGACCCCAAGACCACGAAACTCTTCAGGAGAATCGGGCCACTTCATATTGCTTTGTTCGATTTATTTGCTTCAAATCCGGTCATGTACAGTATATCTCATAACTGTAGAAGTAAATAATGAATTGATCACTTTTACACGCAAGGGAAAAGAAATAACAATGCAGTGGAACAAAAAGACAAATAGAAAATGAAAAACCAAAAAAATGACATGGGTCCCTAAAACATTGTCAGAGGAGGTCATGGGTCCTCCATATTGTCAGAGGAGGTCATGGGTCCCCCAAATTGTCAGCGGTGATCATGGGTCCCCCATATTGACCATGGGTCCCCCATATTGTCATGGGTCTCCATGGGTCCCCCATATCGTCATGGGTCCCCCAAATCCGAACAGAGCCCATTTCCCAGTATAAAAGGTAAGGTTGCACCGTTATTCTACGCACTTGCGTCCTGCGATGAGCCACTGCTTGGCCAGCGAACAATTATCCCAATATTAGTATAGATTTTCTAACCTCCTTCTCCAGCGCGACCATCTCCTCCATACACTTACTCTCCACATTCCGGTTTTTCTTGGCGAGATCATTGTTCTTTCCGTTGAGCAGACGGAACTGGAAAATTGTAGTGTTGGCATGTGCTTGAAAACCTCCAAGATGGCTTTCATTTCGAAATGCCTTCTCGTTAGGGATGTGAGAAAAAAATGAGTGCTCACCATTTCTTCATTGTACAGAGTATCCGCTGGGACCACCTTCACTGGTTCGACGACGATCGTCTTTCGATGCGTTGAGGGCTGAGAAGCAAGGGTTGTTCAAAAGAGTAAAGGTGATTAATCTAGGCACATGTGTCCTGCGGGTTGTCTCTGTTAGGCCAGCGCATATATTACATGAAGCATCATACACTAATTGCTAAATGATATGCGCTCCGGCTCTGCTGATACTATAAAAGCGCCCTAGAAGCCTGACCAGCAGGTCTGTGCAGTATCCGGCCTTATCGGTCTACACCATCAGGCGTGACTATTCCAGTCGACTGTAAAATCTCCGCGATTGTGGAAGCAACTTTACCTTGACCTGCTGATACTTTTTGGTCATCTACACTCGTTCACTCGAAATGACTCACCGATGCATCAGAGATCGACTTCCTCTTCCTGTCACGCTTCTTCTTCTTCTTCTCCACATTCTCCGTCTCATCTCCGATCATCTCGTCCATTTCGTGCTCGTCCATTGAGAGCACATCAGCTGATCCCTGGATTTATCACATAATTCTTCACATCCCACCGTATTTTCATGTTGCACTGCTAGTTTTTCGTTGTGGGAGTCCCTATTTTCGGTTCGTTGGTGGTCTTCGTAATCGATGTCTAATTCACTCGTACACTCACTTCCTCGTGGATCATCCTGCTCTTCTGTCGTGTCAGCCTCTCTCCTCCCACTATCGCCGCGTCTGCCTCCGCGATCGACTTCCTCTTCCTGTCACTCTTCTTCTTCTTCTCCACATTCTCCGTCTCATCTCCGATCATCTCGTCCATTTCGTGCTCGTCGGTTGAGAGCACATCAGCTGATCCCTGGATTTATCACATTATTCTTCACAGCCCACCGTATTTTAATGTTGCACTGCTGGTTTTTCGTTGTGGGAGTCCCTATTTTCGGTTCGTTGGCGGTCTTCGTAATCGATGTCTAATTCACTCGTACACTCACTTCCCCGCGGATCATCCTGCTCTTCTGTCGTGTCAGCCTCTCTCCTCCCACTCTCGCCGCTTCTGCCTCCGCGATTTTCAAGTCGGGAGCGATCTGAAAAGTCTGCAATAGCCACCTCCCCAACGATCTCTCCTTTTTTTGTCGTGATCGTGATCGATAGGTCCTGATGAGAACTATTTCGCAATGCCGCCTAGCAGCCCTACTTCCGGTTCCCATCCGACCTAGCGCCGTTTGATCCAAGGCAAATGATGTAAATAATGATGTTACCTCCTCATGAAGGCGTTTCATTTCGTTCTCGGTTGTTGCCATTACGAAGTACCTGACAGAATTTTTTTTCAAATTATGTTTTACATCTGCAATAATCGAATTACGATCAGATATTGCCAGAGTCGATAACTCATGGGAACAAGCAGACAAATGTTCACGCATCAAGCTTTAATCATCATGAAAATTAATACAATGATGAAACACAACTGATTGTGAACAATGAGAGATGATTATTGAGATATATTCATACTAGGAGTTGAAGATACGATGAGGGGCGAGGGATGAGTGATGACAGGGTTCTGTACAACCCTGTTATATGGATATCGAGGAGGGACAACTATTATAAGAATGATAAAGTGAGTAGAATGATAGAAGACTTAGTTATTGCAAATGATAGAGAACAATTCGGTGATTCCGAATAATAGGGCACAATTGGGTGACAAAGCATGGTAGAGAACAATTGGTAGATTCAGTAACGAGACAGAGACTGAGACAGAATTTGACAAACATCAAAATCACTAATTGTCCTTGACGATGTTCAGTCGTCGTCTGAATGCCTCCTCCACGTCTGCGAACCGATCCAGCGAATCCTTCAGCTCCTAAAAGATTGCAATCGCATCAGATTCTAATTTTGATAAGACTAGAACACGGACACACGAACATACCTTATTCAGGACTGTCTTCTCATCTTCTAGTCTCTTCACCGTTTCGTTGAGTGCTTCCTTCTCCTCCGACAACTTGGCCATCTGAGAAATGGCATGCATGGAGACTATCAGTGATTCTGTTTTGTATTGCGCTTGGGCTGTTGGCCACCCTATCTACATTGTTGAAGCGCTCTAATATTTAGTAAGGGGGGAGCATGATGGTACTAAAGTTAGAGACTCGGAGAATTGGAATGGCATGATAAGCGCATATGTGTGAAAAAGAAAACCACTCCTAGATAAGCGGACGGGTGTTTCGGTCCGTAGGTAGTGTACACCCGACCCGCCCCACAGTGAGTGGACCTCGTCAGTACGACTTTTGTTCAACAGGCAAGCGCACCTCCGCATCCTTCCTCTTGATCGATTCAGCTGCCGACTCAACGTGCGCCTGACAGAAGTCGGCGCGGTCTTTCCATTGATTAGCCGCCTCCGAAGTCGAACGCTCCCTCGCCACCAAATCGTTCATCGTCGACTGGGCCTGAGAATATTTCATTTATTTAATATGACAGTATTTAATGGAAAAGATGGAGACTAGTAGCTCTAAGGCACATGATAATGCGATGTCACAACTCGATTCGATTTTAACACATTTATCAAGAGGTCAGGTATTGAGAGCTCTGATGTGCATGGCATTCCAATTAGTTATCCTCGCTTCGTTGAGAAAGTTCGGCCCGATTGACTTGAGGAAGATATCGCTCCATGTTGTCACTGGGCGTCCTCTCCACGGCATTCTATAGGGGGTGGTCGAGAGATAGCGAAAGAAGCAAAAACAAGGCGAGAGAGCACGCGAAAATGAGAGAGTACTGCTGTGGTCTCGCCGCGAAATTTTTTTTTGGAACGTTGCCAAGACGCCGTGCTCTCTACCACACCTACCACAACAACAACTATCTGAATATCATCGATCGTTCTTTCAACTAAGTCTCAACAATGCTCACCATCTCCAGCCGTGCCTTGGTCCTGGTTGCCTCGTCTCTCCACTGGCCCATCAGCTCCTGGGCAGTCTTCTCTCTCACCCCCAGGTTCGCCAGTGCATCCCTGCCCTGAATTCGCATCTTGATAAATCTTGAAAATGTCCATCTTGAAAATGTCCATCTTGAAAATGTCCATCTTGAAAATGTCCATCTTGAAAATGTCCATCTTGAAAATGTCCAGCTTCGCAAGACCACACTTTTAGAACATTATTCTGATTGCGAAATTATTCGTCGTCTGGCCATACATAGAATACATCTCAAGTTATCCAACACCACACATTTGTTCTTAATTAATGAAGTCATTGTTGAAAGGTGCTGGTGGATTGAGATTTGACTCACCGTTCTGAGCTCAATGTCCAGCCTCGTCGACAGCGCAGCCACCTCGTCCCTCAGAGCAGCAGCCGTCTGCTCGCTCGCCTTCAGCTGCTGACGCTCCTCGGCCAAGGAATCCCGCATCTAAAGGGACGCCTTATCGACTCGAGTCGACTCGAAATTCACAGCGCAGAACCTAGTAAGAACCGGCTTAATGCGCAGTAGTTTCGTATTCATTCTCCCTCTCTCTCTGTTTCCCTCTCATTCTTCAGTGAAGAATCTTCACTCGCGGGTACCCGAAGTGTCGGGTAGTGCTGGATTTCGAACTCTACAGGGTAGTTCGTCAGATCAATCGAGGATACAAAAGGGTGAGAATGATAAGCTGACCCACCATTTCCTGCCTGGCCGTCAGCGCCACAGACTCGGCCCGGACGACGTTTGCGGTCTCCACCGCGAAGGATTCCCGTGTCTCCAGCCTCTGTCTCTCTTCCGACCACAACTTATTGCCCTGAAAGTTGTAAAGGTAAAAAATAACCCCCTTAAAGAAGCCGTCCCACGAGTTTTTTCGTGGACAACCTGGAAGCGCAGCCATGTTTATCCCTTGAATCTTAGTGCAAATCCGAAATTTGAAGTCTCTTGCTCAACTTTGAAGCGAGCTAAGGCACTTCCGCCATGCGTCGTGAAATCCACTAATAAACCAAAAGAAGCGTGTGAGTTACCATCTGGAGCTGTGTCTCAGCCCTCGCACGTGCCTCCCTCTCATTCTTCAGATCGCATTCGAGCTAAAAATAGTCGAATAATTTTGAGTCCGTCCAATATTACTGCTTCATCACCTCGATTCTCATCTTCTCATGATCCTCGTCTTGGCTGCCCACCTGCGAACATTTGTTTGGGGAACTATTCATCTCTCATACCTCAATCTCCAGCGCTTTGATCTTTGCCTCTAGTCCAGTCACGAGCTTATTTCTCTCCGCTAGTTGAATGGATTGCAGCATGAACTGAGTGGGAACAAATTCGGATACTGGGGGTATCGAGCTTACTCTTTGCTCTAGAGTGAGTCCGCTCTTCTCTTGCTCACTATGGGTGGAGTCGTTCTGAAATAAGAATGGACTGATTAATTGTGAATCCCATTCATCTTTAAGACTATCTCTTGTTTCTCTTACATTGTCCCTATGTCAGGGATGGTAGGCGACCGCCAAGGACCCAATATCGTAAATAACCAAACCAACCTCATCATCTGCCTTGCCCGACGCCGGCGATACGTTAACGTCCTTGCCGTTTCCGAAGGGCTGAACGGATATCACATTTTTAAAAATAATACGATTCGGGCCAAAAAAAAGAAAGATCGCGTCAAAAATGCTGAAACTCCGCCCACTTTTGCTTTCATTTGCATTTTGCGCCCATTCTTTTATATTTGTTCGGCCAGTGATGCTAATAGCTAATCACAAACCGAAAGTAAGAGCAAGAGCGAGTGCCAACCTGCTGTTGCTGCAGCTGTTGCTGCTGCATGGGCTGCGGCATGTATTGAGGCTGCAGCGGTCGCTGCTGATACTGCGCGAGTTGCTGCGCGAGGCTCGCAGAGAACTGCCCGTTACTGATAGGGAGGTTCTGAAACGTGAAAACTTTCTCCCCCAGAAGATTATAAAACTAACGCTCGGCTGGGCTGGCTGGTTGTTCATTGTTGATGCTCTTCTCGAATGGGATTGACGAACCGGATCCTGAAAAGTACGATGTACCGCGAATCAAAAGAGCGAATAATGAAAAGAGGACTGTCAATTTACGTCAATCTGGAGGAAAGAAGAGGAAGAGAATGCGATTTCTCATCTTCCCACTTCTGCCCTGCCCTATCTCTCTGCCGCTCTCTCTCATGTGACGATCCTAGCAATCTCATAAACATAGGGATGAGAGAGGGGAAGGGCTAGGAACAGAAGAAGAGAGATATGGTGAAGAAGATGGTAGGTCAAAATCGAGGAAAATGCCGGAAGATAAGGGAATGGCAGTAGAACTGAGGGTGTCCCTCCTTCACTCGATCCGTGTAGTAAGGCTACCGTAAACCGCAAATGAATAAATGAATAAACCTTTAAAATTAAAAAGAACCGAACTGAGCTAATTATGTTTAATTAGAAATTTCGCAAGACTAACATGAATCAAAGGACGAGCTGACGACTCTTCATGTAATTCTCCTGACAAGACTCTCACACATTATTGGCGTGGGACAACTTGAGAGTCAACTGGAAAGGGGTAATAGGGAAGATGCATGCCCGACTCTCTCCATTTTCCATGCTCTGTCACGCTGTCTGACCTGCGAGAGATAATGAGGGGTGAAAGGCTCAACGAAGAGCGTTGCTAGGCAGCAGAATAGAGAGGATTCGAGGGGAAATTGGGGTGCTATCATCCGTCAGAGAAGAATATAGGGACGAATTTCTCGAATGGAACACGAATTCGGTGCAATTTATAGCAATGCAGACCAAATAGATTCAAAGTGGAAGTTTATAGTAGGTACCGCGCAGGAAACTACAGGGAAAGAATAGCGAGAGAAATCTCGACAGGCTCGTATCTCTGGTGAATCTGCCCTACAGGGAGTGCAGAGGGCGAGATCGTGCGAGAGGACAACGACAAATGAGCGAAATCGGACGAACAATGAAGATTAGGCAGGGCAGAGAAAGGGCGGACGAGGAGGATCAAGGGGGTGTTTCTCCCTCCTCCCCTCCCCTCCCCCCTTTCCGCCTCCATGGAGATAGAGGATGGGATAGGGGGGAGGGGTATTTCAGCCAATCAGCGAAGAGAGGACGCATCGTGTGTGAGAGAGGACGACAAGAAACGCCGAATCGGGAGAGGGGAAGATGGAGGGTGAAAAAGAGGGCGTAATGACGTCTGGAGAAAAGGACGGCGAAGGGGAGGTAGTGTTGACAAATCGGCACTCGTCCCTCCTCATTTCGCGTGCTCTCTCGTCTCTCTGACCGGCGAGAGATCATTCGAAACGAGAGAGGCGCGTGCCGAATTGTTATCACTAAGGGGAGGTATAATTCGGTAATGGAGTAGGATCTAGTCTGGGGGTCCATGATGTGTTAGGTACGAAAATGAGGCCAATAAGCGAAGA